>QANZ01021861.1:8941-24753 GCA_003254925.1 Chamaecrista fasciculata | reverse complement strand
ATATATATATATATATATATATATTATCGTGCATGCATGCATGTATATATATAGTAATTGACTTGATGTAAAATATCAAATATACATGAACATAAAGCTACCTAAATTTCGAAACACATGCCTGACCAATCATCAATAGACAATATATAGGAGAAAATCAAATCTCAAGATAAGTCAACAGGCCAATTCAACATATATATAAGAATTGACTTTTATATTTGAATCTTATCTTCCTTCGTAAAGATTCTTGATCTATCATTATCAACTTCGATATGAGTATGTTTTAGCGGGATGGTTTCTGCTCATTTATCAAATGATAGAGGAATTTATGCATGACATCTATATATTATTATTTTTGAAGATCATTAATTCCTTTTCTGATATACATAATTTGCTGGCAGCACTATGAGTGCTGAAGATTCTAATCTTAAGTTTATCTTATAGATAGGAGCATATATATGTGCTTTTTATTCATCCTTTAGTTTTAACAATGCTTACAAATTATTTTCCATCTTCTTATCTTCTCTACATCTTTAATTAGATTGATATTATCTTAAAAATTGTAAGTATTGTTGAACTTTTCTATCTTATGAATTGTGAGGCTAATGCTTTTATATATATATATAAAAAATATATTGATGTTAGTTAAAGTTACTTTTGTACGTAACACTGACAAAAAATGTTATTCTTATAAGATGAGTAATTTTTTTACATGATATCTTTTTTGTTCTTTTACAAATTTCAATTTCGAAGTATAATATTTTATTTAAAAATTTAAATATAAATATTTGCATTTGATCTTCTAAAATTATATATTAATAAAATATAAAATAAAAATAGAAACAGAGGATATGCAAAAAAAAAATATTTATATCAGAGTAAACTAATTACAGTACGGTCTTTAAAAGATTGAAATATATAGTTGAGCTCCTGAAAAATCAAAATAATATACTTATCTATCTTTATTAATTAAATTTACTTTTTATAGATAAATAAGTTAAAGGAAAAAGCACTAATTTCATTCCCAAACTTTACAACGACTATTAATTTTGTCTCCAATCTTTTTTTGCATTTATTTTCATCCTCAATATTTTACATTTTGGTCAATTTTATTATTTGACTAACTTCTTTCAATAAGTTAACGACTGACTGCATCCTATTTTTCAATATGAGTTAGGATTCAAATTTCTTTTTCTATAAATTTTACATTACATATATATCATTGGCTACGTGGTTTCTGTCATTAATATTTGGCTAAAATAAGAGTAAATGATAAATTAAATTAAAGTTGACCAAAATGTGAAATATTTGGTGTAAAATTGACTACAAGAAAAGACTCAGGATGAAATTGACAATTGATGTAAAATTTGGGAACAAAATTAGCACTTTTACCTAAGTTAAATTATTTTTGTTATTGATATTGAATTTATCATGTGTGTATATATATATATATATTCTTTTCAAATAAAGAATAATAATCTTGGCCTAAGTGTCTCAACTTGCCCCGTGTACTCCTACTAGTGCCAACCTATCATTGACTAATTAATAATCCCACCACACATGTACTGTGGTTGCATGCTTTTTGTTCTTGGTATTATAAGTTTTGTGAGAAGGCATATAACATTTACTATTTAGACATATATTCTCTTCAATTTCTCTGAAAAAGTGAAATGTATATATAAAGCATGAAATCAATTAGTGTGATTCCGATCCAAATTAAAAGCACTTAGGGTGGGTATATATATATGTAGAGTTTAGGGTTTATTATCACATAGATCTGGATTAATTAGCCATATTTAATTAATCCTTAACCTTTGGCTTTCTCGAAGGGCAATGTGAAGTTGAATTGCGCCAATATACTCAAACAGCGAATCAAATTAGCCTTTATAAAAGAAAACATTGCCATATGAAATATTTTTAATTTCCAATACAAAAGAAACAAACAGAACCAATCATGTTATATATATATATATATATATTCTTTCTTTTAATTGCATTACATCTCACATAAAGTCAACTACATACTAGGCTACTTGTATATCAGTGAGACATTGACAGACACATCATGACCTAAAATTCAAACTGGGATGGGAGTTTATTCAACTATTTATTTGTGTTCTAGAAGGCTTAACTCACTCAAAAAGAATTCCTTTTATAGAAAGAGGATTGCCTTTCATATATACAGCTTGTCAGCCCTTTAACTAAGTGATGTGAAATTTTAACACGCACCTCTCACGCCCAACATAGGAGCGTGAAGCCAACAGGTTATCTCCAGAAAAGTCCACAGTAAGACTCATCTGTCCACACATGCTCATACCTGCTCTGAACCATATGTTACAAGGCCTAACTCACCCAATAAAAACTCTCAAGGTAAGGGAAGAGGATTGCATTAACCCATATATACAGCTTGTCAGCCCTTTAACTAAACAATGAGGGTCGACTTTAACACGTCCAATATAAGAATGTGAAGTCAACGAGTTATCTCCAAAACAGTCCATTGTAAGCTCTCATCCATCCACACAGATTATTTCAAATTTTATATCTTTATTTTAACGTAGGTATAAAGTATTTTTTTAATAATGAACTATATATATACATTACTAATTAAGACATGATATATAATGGTAGAACTACAACTTTAACTATCCATAATATATATTTCTTTCAAGTACTTTTGATTGGAAGAGTTATGAATATTACTAACACTATTTTTTGAATCGTTTTGCTCTTTATTATATTTATTAATTAGTTTTTATATGAGTAAATGTCATAATAGAAACACGTACAAGAGAAATACGTTAAAAAGAATTAAAGAGCAATACGTTAAAATAAAAATAAAAATAGAGTGTTAGAACATTTTAACTCTTCATTCATATCAAAATTCTTTTTCAAATCAAATTAATTAATGACACAAACGACAATCGAATCTAAGAAATGAGTCAAAAATATGAAGCATATTATATTGGGTGCATGATGGTGCTATTGCAAAACATGAGATTCGATCTGTTTGTGGGATATTAATAGTGTTACCAAAAGAGAAAGTATAGTGAGTCTGATAATACCCTATATAAAGCCACAAATGAAGCATTGGTTTCCATAAGGCAATGAAATAACATACTATATATCTTAATTCAAAGCCTTCTTCTTTCATTTCATTTGTGAATTGCAAGAGAAAGAGATGTTTCTAAGTTTCATAAAAGGCTACCAATATTGTGGTTAACCCCACATGTTGGGGCCCTATATGAAACTTTAGAAACTTCTGTGTGTACGTAGTAATTGAAGAAGATCCAGAGATTGCTTCTGCTTTATATGTATTAGATCAGAGATTATTGGTAAGTATTATTGCTGGTATATATGTATGTGTGTGGGTCTCTCTCTCTGATTTGCTCCTTGGTGCACCATCTTTAATTTGTTAAAACCCTTATTTAAATCTGTTGTTGTTCTCTTGTTCCTATATATCTCTGCTAGGTTTAATGTTCATGTTTTGCAGTCCCTTTCTGCTAGGTTTAATTGAGAACTGTGATGTTCTGTATGTATTTCAATTTATTTTCCAGTAATATAATTTTCAAGTTATATCTGTTGTACACTTGTACTTAACCTTGTTTGATTAATTAAATTTCACTATTTACCCAAAGGAAAAAAAAAAAACCGGTTTCTATACGAAGGGATATGATCATTTGATTGGGATCCAGTTTATAATGAGTTTTGTTCTATGAAGCATGGACACTGACACGGACACGGGACACGACACGGACACAGCGACACGTCAAACTCTCAAAATTACGCGACACGACACGACATATATTTATATATATAAATAATTAAATATTCATAATTTTTAATGAAAAAATTAAAAATTACAATTTTTATTCATAATATATGTCATATCTATTATTATTTTCTCTTGCCTATCATGTTAAAGTTACAAAAAATTGATTTATATTCTAAAATTTATGGATATGTGTCGTGTCGGTGTCATACGAGTGTTGGACACTGACACGTGTCTGACACGGCGACACGCCTTCAAAATAAAGTGTCCATGCTTCCTAGGTTTTGTTCAACTTCTTATAGTCGCAAAAATGTTAAGCTTAATTATTGTAAAGAACAACAATAATTAATTTGAGATATAAGATACATGAAAGGACAACAATGATTCTATGTGTATTTATAGAAAAATTTGAATAGGTATAGCCTTTAAGATATGAATATTTATATCTTTTCAGATTTAAAAATTAATGAACGATTATCACTTTTAAAATATGAAAATTCATGTCTTTTCATATTTGAATATTATAACTATTTAGACATGAATGTTTATCACTATTCAAATTATGCTTGTTCATTCAAATTATAACTCTACCTTCACTTCAAGAAGTATATTGTCTGGTATATATAAAAAAAAAGTATATTGTCACTGAAGTTCAAATTTTAACTACTAACAACGATTTGATGTAGTGGTTTGTGAGCTACACCCTAGGTGAGAGAACTCAGGTTCGATCCCTAGAGTTGACATTGTTGAGAAGACTTTTAACTATTTGCTCTTGAGATTAGTCTTTGTTTAGATCCTTACACGGATAAGCGGAGAAAACTAATGGTTTACCTAAAAAATATCCCATCTCTATATAATAAGATGCTATATTAAAATTCCATCTCAGCTTGGGGTGTTTTTACTGGGCTTAAAATGGCTTGGGATTTGGGTTTGAAGAAAGTCACTGTGGAGGCCTGGAATCTTATTGAAGCTATTTGTAGTTGGTGGAAGATGGAGTGGGATTTGAAAATTGCAATAGGAGTGCTGATCATCTTGCTTCGCTTGGGCTGGATTTGTTAGATGAGATCTGTTGTGGAAGAGTTTAAAGAATTTGAGAGAAGCTGTAATTTACATTTCAAAATTCAAAACTATATACAAAAGACGTTGCTAATGTCAAGGAGAGATAATAGATACATGTTTACGTATGCATGATCTTTGACCCTTCAAACTTGTCATCCATGAATCCATTTTCTTATTTAATTTTATGCAGCTTTTATGTTATCATGATGATTGATATAATCATCATGATTTATTCCCTTAATGTTAGCCTTCACATCAATACTAAGAGTACCATATATTAACACCATGATTTATTATTTTATTTCCTTAAAATCAATCTTCCAATTAGTACTAGGATTGAGGGATGTTTGTCTCTTATCAAAGTCTTCCCGCTACCTGTAGTTTGTTGCTTTCTGATGATGCTATTAAGACTTATGTGTCCAGGGTAGGGGTGTTCAAACTTCGGTTTGGATCAGTTTTGACATTTTTTTTCAACCGAACCAAACAAATTGGATGACAACTAAAGCCATCCAATCAATCCAGTCATTTTAGGTCAACCGAACCAATCCAAACCGACTTTAATCGGTTTGGATTGGATCGGTTAATCGGTTTTCTATATATTCATTAAGTTAAAAATCTAAAAAATACAAAATATATAAAAATCTAGAAAATATAAGAAAAGATTAGAAACTGTAAATTGTGATAAAGGATAAAGATTGAAGATGAAGTGATGAAGGAAGGATGAAGTGTAAAATTATGAATTGTGAAATAAAAAGTGACTAAATTTGAGTGTGAGGAACGACTAAATAAGGGAAAATAAAAAAAATGAAGAAATTAAGTTTAGAGATAGGGATGTTTTTTATTTAATAAAATATAAATAATATTTAATTAAATTATTAATATAGTTCGGTTTGGTTCGGTCGGTTTTTGGTTTTCAAAACCATCCGAACCGAACTAATCGGTTTTCATCATTTTCAATCCAATTTTAACCAATTAGATGATTGGTTTTGGTCGGTTTTGATCGGTTTGGATTGGATTGATCGATTGAATTTGGATTGGATTGGATTTGAACAGCCCTAGTCCAGGGATTTTTAAACTGCTGTTTGGTATGTTGTTGTTAGGGATGATCATATGGGTAGGGTACCTTGATCCCGTCCCCATACCCATCAGAAATTATCATCCCCATACCCGGACCCATACCTGTGCGGGTATGAATATTAATCCCCATACCCATACCCTATGGGTACCCCTATACCTAGACCTAGACCCATACTCGAAAAAATTCAAAAAATACTATTTTTTTAACATTATTTTATATATATATATATTTAAAATAAAAAAATAAATATAATTTTATTATTAAGTTTTCACTATATTATATATATAATTATTAATTGATAGTATATTACTGTAGCGGGTAGGGTATGGGGTGGGTACCCCAATCCCCGTACCCGTAAATTTAAATGGGTAAATCTCCATACCCGGACCCGTATATTTTTACCCGAACCCATACCAAAACCCATCGGATAAAATTTGCAGGTCCCCGTCGGGTATGAATATTTTGATCATCCCTGGTTGTTGTTTCCTTTTTCGTGGGTGTAGCCTACGTACTACTTTTACCCAAAAAAAAAAATGTTGATATATTTAAGTATTCACCAAAGTAAGGGAAAAAATTGGTAAATATATATATATATATATATGTTAAACGCATTAATTTTGCTTGAAAAGTACATATGATTATTATCTCATTTGACATCTATATATGTGTGTATATATGTATCCATATAATATTAAATTTAACTTTTGTATAAAATATATTTCTCTTAGAAAATAAAATGTATTTTGACTCTTGAATATACCAAAAAGACAATTAATTAAGCTTATTTTTATAGATAAATTATTTTGCATGAATAATTTACGAACTTAAAGAGACTTTTCTTTAAAAAAATGTAAATAAATCTTAAATGAGTCATTTAAGGTTTCTAAATACGATATTAAATGTTATGTTATATATACACATAAATGTAGTTAAATGTAAAACGAGAATTTTCAAAGCATATGTGATAAAAATTTAGTTTTTATACTAAAAAAATCATAATACTAAATATTAAATATCATCATTGTTCATAATTTCTTATGTGATTCAATTTTTTTTAATGAAAACTATGTAATCTAATCTTAAGTTATAAAATTCAATTGAATATTAATAGTTAGAACATTCAGAGAAGAATAAACTATTTATTAAAAAAAATACTAGCTAATTAATTTCTTTGTAAATTGGCATAGTTAGTTTTTTTTTTGGGGCCAAATTGGCATAGTTAATTATAGAATCATTTTAATTTGGTGGGATAGGAATTGATTATGCAAATTGCAATATACAACATTCTTGGTTGTGAATCGGAGCTAGCTAGAAAGATGCATGACAGCATCTTGTTCTTGTTACTTTAATTTTCACTGTTCTTGACTACAACTATTATTTAATATTTATTGATTGAACTTGTGTTTGTTCTTATGTGCTTTATTGCTAAACCAAGACCAAACAAATTAATTAATATAAAATGGAAATGAACAGTTTTCATATATATAGTAGAGATATATATATGTATATATGTATGGGTTAGTCAAGCCAAAGTAATGTATATATTCTCAGTCTTTTCATTCATTGTCAACTGCAAAGAATAAAACATGCAAAAGAGTACACGCCATGCATTCCAATTCTGGTTACATTATTCTGATACAGAGAGATAACAAAATAAGCAAAATCACCATCTCCACCTTAGAGGAATTAATTATTAAACTTGTTGTAATTAATGTAATTCTTAAAAAGGAAGGTTCTTTCATCGACCCAATATATATATATATATATATTCATATTCATTATTCTTTATACTCAGAAAGTATTCATATCTTACAATTTATTAAGGTACGTCCAATGCATAAATTAAAGAGTAACGAGAGGATTCACTTAGGTCACACAGTCATTACATGGAGGAATAATTTTGTAAATAATAGATTAATAGGGTTCTCTAAACTATGGATATTAAAAATAAAGGTGAAAAATACAAAAAGAGTCAGCATATAGGGGCCCGTAAAAAAAATTAATGAAAATCCTAACTAAAAATATCATTTTAACTTTTAAGACCCTCACTATTTGAAGACCCTAACTGTAAATTTTATATGCTTTAGGCTCTCAATTTATATTTTCTTTTGGTGAAAAAGAAAAAAAAAGGTGAATGAAATATAAGAATATTAAACGTCAAGACAATTAAGATGCAAGGTGTTCACGTGGGTGAGACCATTACCATCCTTGATTGACCTAATACTAGACGAAGTTATAATACTACGTACGCACATCATCAACAGTTATAAACAGATAGATATTGTTAAACGAATAAATAAAGCCATCTATACATTTAACAATCCTGCACTTAATTTTGTGGATATTGGAAATCTGTGAGACATATTCCTCCAAATTCTGTCATTTCACAAGCTTCCAGATGACGTCAAGACTGACTAGCACTGTCAACCAATTATTATAATTCGACACATGTTGTTTTTTCTACTTACTAATCCAGAATCAGAGCCATTTTTGTACAATGTAAAATCGCATGTTGCCCGATAATTGACAGAAGCACTAAGATCAAACCACACAGCTCGAGCGTATAGTCACACTTGAAAAAGACATAATCAACAGTATCATCGGTGGACTCACAAAAAGCACACCCACCATCACATCTAAGATGGTGCCCCCCCCCCCCCCNGGGGCCCCCCCCCCCCCCCCCAAACCAAATTGTTTTTTCTCATTTTGTGAAGTAGTTTTAAATGCTTTTTATCTTTCATTCTCTCCAATCTAAATAGTTATTTTGGTCCTAAATGTATGTCCTAATATTCATTTTGGTCTTTTATATTTTAAAATTTTCAAATTGATCCTAAATAATGTTGGCAATTTGGTCATATTTCTCTCGTATCTTATTTCAAATTCAAAGTACTTGTTAAGAGTAACTCAGCTTTGAATTTGTCGCATTTAAACTTGAAACGAAAGAGACATAATCAATTTTACTTGTATGACTATGAAATGGGCGATCTACTTTCATGATCGATTTTACCTTGTTTGTTGACAACCCCAACTAGTAGTCTTTTAGAATAATATGTAACTTTACACTCATTACATTCAAACTTGAAACGAGAAAAATATGATCATATTCAATAGTTTGTGACCAAAATAAAACATTTTGTCAATATTTTCTTAAACCACAGAAATTATTTTCTTGGACCAAAGAAATTATTTTCTTTAAAACAAATGGGTAATGAATCACATGCATGCTTTATCCATAGGCATAAAAGCGGTATCTTAATTACTCTTATCTTAATCAATTAGCTTTATTGTTATTCTCATTAATGGGCGTTTCACTAAAAGTCAACCACTACATGATATATATTCTGCATGTCGTGACAATTAAGCTCTTCAATATATATACATGACAAAGACAAATCATAAGCTAAATTAATTAAGGAGATGGAATCTGAAAAATTAATTTGCCGATGGGTATCTAGCATAATTTTGGTTGTGGTGATTAACATTGTGTGAAGATGATCAGATTCGATCTGTTTGTAAGGGGGTGAGATTATAGTGTGGAGCTAGCTATATATACATATATGTCATGATTTTTCACAAGGCAATATGAGCAAACCCATTAAATTTCAGAAGCTTAAATTCTTGAGAGATTGATGATCGATGGTGATGATTGATGAATGTGGAAGACGTACTATACGTTTCCAAGTTACTTCATGAAAGGCTTCCTCTATTGTGGCCTGGTTCCACTTTGTGGGGAACCCTTACATGAAACTTGAGAAGCTTTTGTAAGAAATTGAATTGAATATATATATAGCTTATACTGCTTCTGATTCAGTGAAGTAATACAGGTACGTATATATATATATACATATACATCTTTCAATATTACCACTAGCTTAATAAGGTTATCACTATTGAGCTATATATATAGGATGACAATTCTTTAAGATAATTTGGATACCCGTTCACAGTGGCGGAGCCAGGGTTTTGTGTTGGGGGGAGGAGGGGCCGAAATTATTTTTTTGGCCAAAGTCCTATTTTGGTTCCTAATATTTACTCAAAATTCTATTTTGGTCCCCGATATTTTTTATTCCATTTTAATCATTAATGTTTCCAATAAGTTTTATAATTGGTTCCTAACTATTGAATATGATCACATTTCTCTTATTTTAAACTCGAACGCGATGAAATCAGAGTTACATGTTAAATTTGATGAGTTCTTTCTTTACCCAATTGGAGTCATCAGCAAACGAGATCAAATCAAGCATGAAATTGGATTCGAAAATGATTGCTTATTTTATAAATTTTGTCATATTTCTCTCGTTTTCGAACCCACTTTCATGCCCAATTTGATCTTGTTTTTCGATGACTCCAACTGGGCAAAGAAAGAACTCACCAAATTTAATTCATAACTCTGATTTCATCGCGTTTGGGTCTGAGACGAGAGAAATATGACCACATTCAACAGTTAGGGACAAATTATAAAGCTTTTAAGAAAAAAAAGGACCAAAACAGAACAAAAATTAGAAACCAAAATGAAATTTTGAGTAAACATTAGGGACTAAAATAATCGTTTGCCTGTAAGTAGAAAAGATGCATATTTTGATTTAGACTAAAACTGAAAATTCAAAGTGTTATTTTTTTTGTTTAATTAGTTGACGGGTCTCTATAATTTACATAGATTTTTAATGAAGCTCTTATAGGTTTAAATTTTGTAATTAAGTCATTATGTTTTCATTTTTTTTCCGTAATCAAAGATTCGCTTTTAAAAAAGGGTAAAATACAAAAAACGTACTCGTGGTTTGACCCGATTTCAGATCACTGCTGTGTGGTTTAAAATGTCTCATTTTAGATACCTGTGTGTTTTGACGTTACTCACGTTAAGTACTTGAATTTTTTTTCAGTTAGAATTTAGATGGAATATGCATGTGACTCAGTGAAAAATTAAATTTTGGTCCACGAACTATGGGATAAGTTTTATTTTGGTCCTAAAACTATTTTTTATTTCATTTTGGTCCTAAAACTTTCATCCTCCTTCATCTCCATTTCCATCTCTCTCTTCTTCTTCTTCTTCTTCACTCTCCGGACCACCGCCGCCAGTTCATCATCATCTCTTCTTCTTTCTCTCACCATCTTCAAACCCCATATTTTAAACCCCAGTGCACTGTTCATTCACTACTTTCAATTCCTAATAAACCTTCGAAACCCAATCTTCCTCCATCACTGCTGCCGTCGACACCGTGAACCACCACAGAAATCGTCGACCTTTTGCCCGGAATCCTCCGTCTTTGATTTGTCGAACCCAGATCTGCCAGAAGAACAACCTCCACATATGAAAACACATCTATCTCCGTCAAACAAAAACCCAGAAATCGCCGCCGTTTCCCAATCGCACACCCACGCGATTCACTGCCGCAAACCACCATGGAAAACGCCGACATCCACCGCTCTGACCAGACATATGCAATCAATTTAGTCCCTGAATATGAAGATGATGATATTGATGAAGATGAAGATGAGTGAGTTTTAATGATAATATTTTTTTTATTTTAATTTAGTCCCTGCATATCAATTTAGTCCCTGAAAGATTTTTAGATTAAGGATTAAATTGAAATATTTGGAAGAGTTTTAGGACACTTTATAATTTTATTTTGATGGTTTGGGACTAAAATAAATGAAAATAATGAAAAGAGGGGGAAGTTGAGAATAATGAGATAAGAATGGGCCAGGGACAAAACTACATTTTGGAGATAAACTTGTGGTTTAACTAAGAATAACACTTAAAATTGCGATAAAATCACATTTTAGAGATCAAAACAGAAAAAATGTGAAAGTTTGAGGACAAAAATGAAATAAAAAATAGCTTTTATGGCCAAAATGAAACTTATTCCATAGTTTGAAAACCAAAAAGGAGATTTTAACCTTTTAGTGAAAATCAACGATTAAGATGCAAGAGAAACTGTTAAAATGCAATAGAAATCAACGTCTAAGATACATTGCAAATCGATGGCTAAGATTGCGCCATGTTAGTATTTTCTATTAAAATTAACGAAACAAAAACACATGTACCCTAAATGCTAAACGGCACATATCTCAGGTACCTAAAGTGAGACGTTTTAAACCACACAGCAGTGATGTGAATTCGGGTCAAACCACAAGTACGTTTTTTTTTGTATTTTACCTTTTAAAAAAATAAGATTTTGATGTAAAATACTTCATAGCTCATCACCGTTTGGACCATTTGAATTTTATTTTATTTTTTTTTATACTGAGAGAGAAAAAAATAGAAATTGAAGAGTAAAACTAAAGCAAACTTACTTGTGTTTTATAGTATTACTCTAAATTAAAAAATAACATAATATCATCTCTTAATAACTGATGTGGCCAACAAAATAATACCACAAATATATTCTTCAACCTACTTGGCCCAAAGTATATTGGATTCACAAAAATAAATAAATAAAATAAAATTAAAAAAAAAAAAGAGAAAAAGACCCTTTTACTCATAGCAAAGTCACGGGTGTGGGTGTTTTAGTGGGACAAAATTGAAATAGTTATAAAATTGGGGAGACAAAGTGTAATTTCACAAATATATATATATATAAATACATGTATATTAAATATAATTCAAATATTTTAACAATTTTCCACTTAAATAACATTTAATAAAACTATCAAGTTTATTACCAAGATTGCCCTTTTAAAAAAGATCTCTTTCCAATAGTCGTAGACAATAATCTAATAAGATAATTACTGACTACCAAGTGTTGCAGATTGGGTCAGCTAAGTAATCGCACTAATTACTTACATTCAAACGGATAATCTCAGGCCCAAAAAAAAAAACGGAGAATCAATCAATTCATAATTAAATTAAAAAAATTTGAAACGAAACAACACAACATCATAGATAGATCAAGTTGTGTATTGATACGTCAATTTACATCTTTTAAAAATTGAATTGTATGTTTATTCATAGTAAAATAATTTAAAATTTACATAATTAGTTTATTTAATTCAGTTATAGGTGTTTCTATTTCTTTTGTTAAGAGAAGTGTTAATTTGGTTGTTTGACTAGCCAAGACAAGGTCCACGAAAATGTGCCTTTGAGATTGGGTGATGTCACCGGACGGTGGTCTGTTATTTTTTTTTCTCAGTTATTGGTGGTGTTTGTTTTGTACTATTTTGGTCGTTTTAATAAAATTCTTCTTTTCTGTATCAATAAAATAAAATTATTATTTTCTTAAAAAAGAAATAATTTAAAATTAGGCAATGCTATAGAGATGTTGATTGCCAAATCAAACTCTTTCTCTCTCGTTGTGCAAAAAAAAAAAAAAGAAAAAACTCTTTCTCTCTCTCTTCACTTTATTTAAAATCAAAAAGCAATATATATATACTTTATCACCATACATCAAGCTAATGCATCAGTTGACCTTTTTCAATCCCCTTTAAAATGTATTTACATTCTATCTCTATAATGAATAATCATACAAAAAAAGTCTTATCTTTCCTTTAAAATAAACTTAACAGAAAACATACAGTAAATTTTATATATAAACTTCCCCTAAATGCACATGTATTATTCTTCCTGGGTTATCTATTATTCTTCAAAAAATTTTACACTGTCAAAAATACAAAAAAAAGCAAAGAAACAACCCATTTTATTTTTCTACATTCCCCTTGAAATTTGTCAATCTTATAGCCAACTCAGAAAGTGCCTTTGTAGAAGAACCATCCTCTTTCACAGCCTCATCACCAGCATCCTTCATCTCCTTCATTCTTCTTCTTATCTCCTTCCCTTCTTCTTCCTCCTCCATTAATTTCCTTATCACATTCACATTCACAATTTGATAAAATAAACTTGAGGATCAAATTGTTAGCTTACTCTAAAAGATAAACTCTCCCTAAATGCACATGTATTATTCTTCCGGACTTTTATCTTTTAAAATAAATTAACAATTTGATCCTTAAAAGATTAACAAGCTGACAACTTAGTTCCTAAAAGATTAAAATATACAACTTAGTCCCTAAAAGATCAAAATAGTATACTAATTAGTCATTTTTGTTAACTAAATAATATATTAGTTTAACCTTTCAGGAACTAAAAAGTATATTATTTTAAGGATTGAATTGTCAGCTCAATGATCTTTTAGAGACAAAATTATTAGTTTACTCTATCTTTTATCTTCAAAAGTATTTTACATTGTCTCCGTAAGCAAAGCCTTCCACGTAGTCAAAAATACAAAAAAAAGCAAAGAAACAACCCATTTTATTTTTCTACATTCCCCTCAAAATTTGTCAATCTATTAGCCAACTCAGAAAGTGCCTTTGTAGAAGAACCATCCTCTTTCATTGCCTCATCACCAGCATCCTTCATCTCCTTCATTCTTCTTCTTATCTCCTTCCCTTCTTCCTCCTCCATTAATTTCCTTATCACATTCACGATCTCCTCCCTTCCCACTTCACCATTTTCATCCACTTTCATCCTCAACGCCATTCCCACCCCTTCCTCACTCACCAACTTCGCATTCATCCTCTGTTCTGCAAACAGAGGCCATGCTATCATTGGCACCCCAAAATTCACACTCTCAACAATCGAATTCCACCCACAATTATTCAAAAACCCAAAAATCGAACCATGTTTAAGAATCTCAACCTGTGGCGCCCAAAAGGGTATCACCAAGCCTCGATCTTTCGTCTTCTCTAGGAACCCTTGTGGCAGAAATTTCAGAGGATCCTCTGTTTCAGAACCAGAGTAAGCAATATTCGCTGTTTCACTCGGTGGCCTCATAATCCATAAGAATCTCTTCCCGCTTTGTTCTAATCCCAAAGCTAAATCATTCGTTTGATTTTGTGATAAAGTCCCTCCACCCCCAAAACAAATATACAAAACAGATTTCATAGGCTGATTATCCAACCATCTCACACAGTCATACTCTGTTTCAGACTCTGTTTTTGATATAATGGGTCCAATCAGATAAACCGGTGTTTTTATCTCCTTGAAAGCTCTCACAGATCGTTCTTCCATTTCAAGAAAGCTGTTTACTAAAACCCCATCAACGTTATTGAACTTTTTACCTCGCTGAAGAAACTGATTATAAGCTTGGCTTGATCGATTTTGTATCGGCTCAGGAAGATCTCTTCCATGGATTGGAACACACCCCGGAATCTGAATTTCCTCTGTTTGGTCTCTGAATTCTCCGGCGACGACCGTGTCGTGGAGAATTGGCATGTGGAAGAGGAGGCACAAAACCATGGCGGAAGAAGGGAAGTAGATAAACGACAATGCGTTTAGCTCCTTCGCGAAATCGAGAACTTCGAAGGAGAAAGAATCTGTGATGAGAGCAGAGATGGGGGTTTTGGAAGACAAGGAGATCAAAGAATCGCGCAATGAAGGGAGGGATTTGGTGACAGTGAGTTGCATTTGAACGACTTGTTTTGAAGATGGTGGCATGTCGTTTTTGGTGATGGGAGGGAGGAAGATAACGTGGATGTTAGGAGGAAGAGAATTGACTTTGTAAAGGAAGGAAGAAGGAGGAGAATTGAAAACAGGGATGAAAAGAGTGACATGGAAGTTTGAGTGAAGATGAAGAAGACGTTTTGAGAATTCAAGAGCAGAAACCAGAAGGCTGAATAGAGGACTTGGGACGATGACTATGTGAGTTTGTTTCTTCTCCATGGGATTGATTTCAAGCTTTCTGCAAATGTAGAAATCACTAAAATATTGAGTTTTTTTATGGCTTTTTTGTGTGGAATGAATGCATAACTGGGTTCATCTTTTTATATAGTGAGATTTTAGTGCCCCATGATTTGATTTACTGTGTATTTTTTTACCTTAATGATGCAAGGTTTTTGAAATATTGCAGTATTGTACCATGGAAAGTGTGTATGGTTGATTTTAACTTATTCAATTTTTTTTTTTTTTTTTTTTTT
>QANZ01021853.1:160240-208770 GCA_003254925.1 Chamaecrista fasciculata | reverse complement strand
AAAAAAAAAAAAAAAAAAAAAGTAGGAGGAAAAGTAGAGTCCAAAATACTATCAACAAAAATGATGTTGATGTCTTGAATCACCGCTGACATTAATCACGTGCTCCACTTGCTCACTGGACCCAACAGTGCCTCAATATTCATTTCCATATATATAATTAAACATTATACCTATGTTTATATTAAATGTTCAAATACATTTAGGACTTTTGAAAGTATAAAACTTTTTTTTAACCAATTATTATTATTTTGTGTAAAAAATATTAGGTTATTTAAGAGAGTAATTGAACAATCGAAGTTAAACAAAATTCAAAGACTCTATCTATCAATTTTATTTAAAAATTAAAAAGTATGTCGACCAACTTTTAAAATTTAGTTATGTTTTATGCTTCCAATTTAAAAACTTATGGATTATATGTCGACCAACATGTATATATATCACTCTCTCATTTAGGCAAAATTCATTCCTAGTAATGATATTCTTTTAATACATAAATACACACACTCGTTTTACGCTCCGGCCCAACATTTCATGTTTTGTTGTCTTTCACTTGCATAGAATACAACAGTTACAAGTTATAACACAAATAGCTATATCAGGAGTTAAGCACTCAACAATCAACATGCATGATGATAACTGCTATCTATTGAAGCACCCTACAAATTAAACTCCTTGTGATTGTCGTTTACTACCAAGTAGGATCGGAACTTTAATATTAACTGCACCTGCATGCAATTAATTAAATATTATCCAATTGTAAAACTCTCACTTTCTTTCCCATTGATGAAGAGCTAGCTACGCATTTGAAACTGATCGATCAAGCTTCTCATATATATATATGATCATCACGACATATTTCTTTTAACACACAATTATTAAGTAATTAATTCTGGATGTGTATGATAACAAGGCCGTACTAAGATGTAATAATCCTTTTAATTAACTCAATATATATTGTTTGAATAAGCATATGTATGCCTTTGGTGACTAGTCAGTATTATGACTTCATGTTTGGAATCTGCATTGCAGAAGAGTGAGCACTTTCACTAAGTAGAAAGTATCAAAACACAGAGAGGGAGAGAAAAGTTCTTATCTTTCAGTCTATGGACAAACAAGCCATTGGCCGAGAAAACACTAGCTTGTTCTTTGTGTTTGTTCCATGTGCTTGTCTAACATCTATCCTATAATATTCATATACACACACACACACACACACACACACTCGCAACTAATTTTTATTTCATACATGATTCAGTCTTCTGCAGTCACATTTGCCTAGTTTAATGTTTAGTCAAAATCACAAGGCCAAGAAAACTTGCACGCCTAGCTAGAGGGGTTCCTTTGTCTGCTTGAATTAATAGCTGTATATTTTTTTTAAAAAAAAAATTAAACTCACTTGCAGATTACTTTAATGTTTCCAAATTAATTGAAAGTTAAGATCATAATTAATGAGTTTCTAGAATACATACATACTACACGCGACGCGAGTGTGGTGTGTGGGAGCTTTACAGAAAGAAAATGGGACTTCTTCAATTTTTAGCCCAATTGATATTGAAAATGGAGGAATGTTGTGATGATAATGATAGTGAGTTACTGTTATACTTCGGTAATTGCAATAAGGATACATAATTGCTGCACTAATTTAGCTTTAAGCTGCAGTCAACCATTGTGCTGTGCTGGGATTTCACTATTACTAATCATGAAAGTTTTAAAATAAAGGATGGACTGGACTGGCCCCCCAAAAAATAAAGCTCTCAGGTACCAAATATACCATGATTTCTCCATCTTAAAAATGAGGTTAATCTCTTTCCCTTTTGAGCTTTTTCTTCCTCTACAAAAGTTAATGGCTGTTTGTAACTTTTTTGGGTCAGTACCTTAGTCAGTGTTCTATGGCATATCAGTTAAAATAATAATAGTAATAATGATGCTGTGGAGGTTATTTATTCTCAATGACTTTCTACTTTCCTTCTTTACAGAGAGGAAATAAAATATCACACAGAAAGAAATGAAGGATAAAATGTGGTATTCCTCACACTCATTACTGCAGGGCTTCTGTCTGTTATCTGTTGAGCTCTGAAGAATAATGGCAGATAAAGCCTGAGGCTGTCACTGGGTAAAAAGAGCCTGATTCAGAAAATGAGAATTGGCATAAACACTTAAACTTGTACTTCTTGCATTGAAATTAATAAAACTGATTAAAGTTAAGGTCAGTTAAGACGCCTAAATCCACTAAATTTATGAAATACAAGAGGAGAATAGAAGGAAATTTGGACCAATTCAAGAAACAAAGAGCGACCAGACAAGAATAAGGAGAATTGTCATAATGCACTAGTAAAACTAAGTCACTTTTGCCTAAGCGGATTCAGACATTCAATTCAATTTTACTACTTGAAAAGTATATGCAATGACATATATAGTACATAGGAGGAGCAAGACTATGAATTTCAGAAAATTAATGCTGATGGGAATCCCACTCTATTATTTGAAACATCAAAACAGCATTTAAAGTAGTGACAATGTCTCTTACTTATCTTAACAGGGTTTTTGTTTTTGTTTTTTTTTTCCCCCTCTCTCTCTCACTCACTCACTCACTCACTAACTGGTGATATCAAGTTCAAAAACTGCAATTATTTGAAACAGATTGTGAAGATATGGTGGAAGTATGTTGAGTCTTCTTTGGAGTAGATTGCTGTTGAGACTTTTTACAATGGGCGATGGCTCCCTCAATTGAGCCTTCTTCAAGCTCTGAATTTGCACTGCTGCTCCTCTTGAATAACTGTAAATCATAAAACCCACTTGAGCTGAATGAAAAAGAAGAAGACGTAGAAGATGATCCAGATGAGGATGTGGATAAAGATGAAGTCTTTGTCACAGAATGCCGTTGAATCGCCCCTGAGAATGACTTCCTGTGGTAATTGAAGACACCATCCTCAAAAATCTCTCTGTTTATGCTCTTCATAACAGCACACGAAATCTTGTGATGCTTCTCATCATCAATCATTTCAAATGGGCTTTTCCTAGCAGCAATCTTCACGTACTTATTTTGACACTCTTTGCACTTTGATTTCCTTTCTTTTTCTTCTTCTGCTCCTCCTGCATTGTTTGCTGCTGCGTTAGCACAAGACTTGTCTGAACAAGCGGATTTGTTGAACAAAGACTTAAGATATTCCCGTGAAGCCTTGAGCCTTTGACCCAGCCAGAATTGCTTAATTTGTTTCAGCTTCTTGGACCAAGATTTCTTTGGAATGTCACCACCACCATCTACAAACTCGTTTATTTCAGTAGACCAATTGTAAGGATATTCATCTGGGTGTACTTCACTACTAACCCGGCATGATTCTGAAGGAGAAATGTTGCAAGATTCAACTGGGGTGCTTGCGTTTGTGGAAGTTAATCTGAAGCTGCTATCTTTGGATTGTGAATCTGTTTTCACATAGTGGAAGGAGTCATTGGAATTCTGGTGGAGTTTTTGAACCATTTGAAGGCGAGGAGGAAGATGAAGAGGGAGGAGTTTTCCCTTGTAGAAGAGTTCATCAGCTGGTGAAGTTGTGGATTCTTTCTCCTTTGGAACTGAAGTCATTTGGAACTCAAATTCTCTGCTTTTTGGTGGAGAGCTAATGGAATAAGAAAAGAAAGCGTTGGGTGAAGAAGTAAGCTCCATATCAATATAGTCTTCATCCACATGAACCAAAGAAGCTTGTTTTGTGGCCATTTCATGTGACTTGCTGGCTGCTATTATGATGAATGATGAATGATGATGATGATTCCTGTATTTGTGCGTGTCGGAGTATGGATATGGAGATAGATGCCTATGGGGAATTGAAATCTCTGAAGGAAGGAGAGAAGGAGGCAGGAAGGCAGAGAATTCTTTAAACTTTTAAAGCCAAGGTGATGCCAAAGTTTGTTATATAAAGGAAATCTTTTTCTATTAAAAAAAAAAAATCAAACTTTACAATTTACATCTCTATTTTATTCCTAGCTTTATTTACCACTCTTCTAGCTAGTCCTACCGGTCTACCATTTGAATTACATTACGTCCAAACTAATCATGGATAGTGACTGGCCAAGCATGAAATGCAGTTAAAATTATTTATGACTCATTATTATTCTTTTCTTACTAAGCAGTCAATTGGTTATTATTTTTTATGTATAGAAAGAAAAACTTAATTGACTTGCATTTGGGTTGCCTTTTTTGGGATTACGTATTCCTCAGAGGCACTTAATATAAGTATATTTGAAGGAAACAGGCACATAGCCTAAGAGGCATTCTCACATCAGATATCTGTCAAAGCAGCAATAAAGAAAGCAATGATGATCCTTGAAAGTACCTTGGTGGCTTTCCCTCTTCTTTTTCTTTTCCCCTTTTTCCCTTTTGCTTCACTGTTTACAACTTCAATCAATCCACTCTGTAATTGCTTCTTTTCCCACAAATACGTTTTCATTTTTTTCTGTTTGGTTCTAGTGAACGGCAATTACATTATATTACTACAAGAAAGAAAAAAAAAGGGAAAACTAGGTTGCAGTTTTCTGAGTTGTGCTTGCAAGAGAAAAGAGCCAAGCAACTTTTTTGTCACAAAGGTTACATTACAATCTTCATTTGCGAGATTCAATCCCTTTGATGTGTTGTCCGTAATCAGTGTTTAACATTATTGACGCAATCCATGTGTTTGGCACATTCTCTTATTCTTGTATTTGTCCTCTTCCATTTAAACTTGAAACCCCTCAAGTACAGGATGAGAATCTACCACTCAGGGGAGGAAGATGTTGACACTAATCTTGTTTTTTATCGAGAGTTTCAATGTAAGTAAACTCAATCCTCGGATAAAACTAAATGATTCATTCAAATGATAGATGAACCTAGTCCACAATTGTGTACACTTGTACTAAGGGAGATTTCAATACTATGACACATTGATGCCACACATCCACTGTCCACAATTATAAGTAATTTGGTTTTGTTTGTGTTCATTAACCGACACGCTTGTCTGTCACGATTTTGAAAAGCCATCACAGTGTTGAGAAGATATTAATTTGAAGTTTGCACATTTGGGTTGGAGTTTTCTGGAGGGGGGAAAAGCCAAAGGGAAGAAAGAGCAACAAGTTTGAGTGGGAAATTTGTACTTGGTTTTTGGGGCCTTCCCTTGCCAATGATAGTGTTATTCTATATAACATTATATATTCTAACATGACTCCTTGCTTGCCTATATTCTCTCTCTCTTCACCCAATGCAATGTAAATAATCGAGTTATGGGCAATCATTCATGGGTCTGCTCATTTGACCAGGTCAAAATGAATCCATGCTTTTAGCCAATCCCATTTGGCTCTATGCTTGTGTTGGATGACTCATTTGGGAATTGTAAATTGAGGTTTGACCTGAAGAGGAACAAGAAATGAATACTCAATCAAATGAAGGAAGAGAAGTGACATGGGAAAGTGATGAGATGAATGCGAGGCCATAGGCCCTTTGGCCCTAATGTAATATAGATCTCCTTTCTAAAGGCATAGGCTACTACCAACTAGGCTAGTGTGGGTTTCGAGATGCACTCAAAAAGATAAAAGAAAAGGGAAACAAAGCTCGAGGTCTTTTTCTTTTTTCTTTTTTCTTTTTTCTCACCCTTTGCGTTTGCCAATAACTTCTCTCTCTCTCTCTCTGAGTCACAGCATATTCGCTATCCAAACTGAAGGCATACGCATCTCATGTTGTTAGTTAAACTCCGAGTCACAGTGAGCGTTTAAAAGTTTAAAACACAAAAGTTGTAAGTTAAAAACAGTCACTGCAAGCAATTTGTGGTAAATTTAAGGGGAAAAGTGGAAAAGAAAAGCCTGCGCATAACAGACTCATCATCTTTTTTCTTTTCTTTGGACATCTCTACTGTACTTGAAAAAGTCATTGCCTCANTTCATACCCACGATCTCCAGCTTCTAGGCGCCCGCCTAGAAACACAACACGCAATCTCCCACGATTGCCTTGCTCCGCAAATCTCGGTCTCCACCATCTTCGCTGGTGGAGATCGTGCCCAGAACGTGGTCCGCCCCGCATGCTGACCACCTCTCTCCTCCCTGCTCTATAAATAGAGCCCATTTCACCAGTTCAAGGTTAGCTACTTCTTACACTCTCAAATTCTCCTACTCTCTCATTACTCTCTTACTAACTTGAGCGTCGGAGTACACTTCGCAGGGGCCCCCTGTGAAGCTTTTGCAGGTCTTTGTTCAAGTCTTGGCTCTTGCAGCCCTCTCCGGTGAACTAGGTAAGTGCCAGTCATTTTCTAGTTTATCATCTATTATTTTCGATTATTACGCATATTTAGGGTACCCGTCGGATATCGAATATTGATTAGGGTACGGGTACAAATATTGGATATGATGAACAAATACAAATAGTAACAAAATGATCGAGTACCCTATCCACTGTCATCCCTATAAGTGATTAATTTTGATACCCATTTATATTTGAGTCTAGGGTCGAATATGAGAACGACGATTTTTTTTGTTACAATTTGTTTAAGTGAAGGTAAGCACTGATATCCTACTAGGGTCAGGGAATACATCTTGTTTTCTTTGAGAATTTATGAGAAGAATTTACATATCACCTACCAAATAAGGTTTTCACATTGATAAGAGAATTCAAACCCTCGCTCTTATGGAGTAAGAGCCCGAACCTTAATCAACTTTGTCATTCCTTATATATCAACAAACCAATAATTTTTAATAGTCTTTTACTTATACCCTAGGAAGCATGGACACTGACACGGACACGGACACAGCGACACGCTAGACTCTCAAAATTACGCGACACGACACGGCATATATTTATATAAATAAATAATTAAATATTCATAATTTTTAATGAAAAATTTAAAAATTACAAGTTTTATTCATAATATATGTCATATATATTATTATTTTCTCTTCTATGTCATGTTAAAGTCACAAAAATTGATTTATATTTTAAAATTTATGAATATGTGTCGTGTCGGTGTCGTACGGGTGTCGGACACTGACACGTGTCCGACACGGCGACACGCCCTCAAAATGAAGTGTTCATGCTTCTTAGGCCACCACCCTTACCGGTGACCCCAAATGGTATGGTATCAACCTTATCCTCTTTTTTACCTTTTACCTTCTTTTTCTGCTCTGCAACCCTCGTTACTTTTCATCATTGGCTTTTATCATACCTAGCTAACTACAAGATGCATGTAAGTCCTGCATTAGCACCACTGTTTTCTGGTGTAAGAAGGTTAAGCAAAAAATTATTCTTGTACAACTTGTGTTAGACTTCGTTAAGGAAAAATTCAGTTATCATAATGGTCCGAAATGGACCACACACACCAATCCCATGAGATTGCTCTCTGAATGAATTATACACAAACGTGAGGTTGTCAGGAAAATTACATTGTTAAATAAATATCTACATCTCCTGAATTATATAAAATATACAAATACAACAATTCAGAGCACCAGCCAACGCGGTGTCATGAGCAGGATCCGTTAGTGTTGGACATGATATGATGTTGTCCGGATTGTCCGGTGTCTGAGAAAGCCTTGTCAGGGTACAAGCCGTTCTTTAAGAAAACGAAGAGTGGTTTTTGGCCTATCTTCTTGTTGTCTGGTCAATCTTTTCATGAATAGCATCAAACTCCCATTCACTTATCTCGTCTGCTGAATCATCGTCGCAGATTCTATCAAGTTGTGCTTGTATTTCTGACGACCGCCCAGAAAATGAGAGGGATTTAAGCAGTCCGTTTTGGGTGGGTTCGTTTACTGCAGATAGAGTTTTGGCGGCAGGGGAAGAATTTTTAAAGGGTGTTTGACTTGATGGTGTTTCTGGCTTTTGAGTTGCAGTCTCAACTTCCAACTTTGGCCTCTCAATGGACTCAAATTCATATCTGATTTTCTCGACGGCATCGAACAGTTCTTTGACCTTGTCGTGGTCTTTTCTGTATATCGAGATACCAAAGTTGACTCATATGACCGCTCGCACATGCATGTCAGGAGAAAAATAAACAACAATGGGGAATGGGGAATGGAAAATGACATACCTGAAAATGCCTTCATTTTGAATGTGAAATTGCTTTTTCATGGTGTCCACGACACTCAGGGTAACTATAAACTGAACATCGAAAAAATAAAAAATAAAGAGAGAAAAAAGACTAAGTATCTGTTGAAGACATCGAAATCATGCAGAGTAAATAAATTGAGCTGAATTCTATGTCACCTCGCAAGTGAAGATACTTCCAGGAGAGGCGTTTATATTTTTACTTCACATCATTTAAAATATGAACTTATGGAAAGAAAAAAAAAAAATGCAAACTACCTTGCCTTCAAGATCCAGATACTCTTCTTCAAGCTTTTTCCTTGAGTTCATTTTTGAGCCATCATTATCTATAGTAGCTGATATTTCTGACCTGATATAAGTCAACGATCAGAGGCATGGTTTAGGCTTGGAAAAAAAAAATGTTCATAGAGGCTTAGATCCATACCCTTGACTGGAATTTAAGTTCTCCACAAGTATTTTTACTTGAGTAACAGATGGGCCCAATATTTCCTAACAGACAAGTAAGCTTGTGATAAAAAATCGAAGGAAGATGCAGTAGATAAAAAGTAAAAATGATGATAGGTGAATCAGCTTTAAAGATAACTTACTACCTTGTAAGAAGACAGAAGACGAACAACCAAATTCACAAAATAATCTCCATATCTCTCCAGTTCGGCACTTCAATTTGTAATAAGAAAATATTAACAAAGTTGAAATTAGTAAATGCAAATACACAAAGGAAGGATCATACAAGACAAATATTGATCAGCATAACTACTTTGAAAAATGTATTGGTATTAGTTATTTGATCCTGTTTGATTGCGCAGAGGTATCAAATAACAAGACATACTTGACCTGCTCCTTCTTTTTCTCTGTGTATGAGGTTTGAAGAACCCAGGTACTACGTAGGAAATTGATCCATGTATTGACAACACTGGCTTCCATTTTATATGAAGCAATGGATCTCATCAGCTCGTCTTCCTATTTCAGAAATTTTTTTAACAGATTATGGCATATTACTTAATATTAATTTCAAAGTACAGTCAAGAAAACAAGATATTTACTCGTACACGTAGATGTAATCTAGAGCATGAAATAAACTTTCGTACCTTCGTTTTTAAGTGTACAAGAATTTCATTGCTTGCTTCATCAAACTGCTCTCTTTCTTCTCTTGCATTGTAGAGGCGCGTACGAGCCGATGCCAACAAAGCATTGACCTGCACAAAGTTCTCAGTCACTGTAGCTGGCCAAAATTAACAAGGATACCTGTGAAATGTGAATGCCACATGAAGAAGATTGCAGAGTATAGACAGAAGGATGCTTATCCTCATGGAAACAATAGTTACATCTTCTAAGTACCCATACACATACAGTAAACATGATGGAATTATCAATGCAGACAATATGATTCAAAAGCTGAACGAAGACATAATTCTTGAAATCAATTATCTGTTTGTGATCAACTTAATTGCCATGAATTCAACTATCCGCCTTTTAATATTGTATTATTGTAATTGCCATAGGAAAGCGAAGTAACTATCTCATTCTCAATTATTTAAGAGAGAAAGAAAAACCTTTTTCAGATTGATCTCGAGTTCATCTTTCTGCTTCTCAAGTTCTTCAATTTCCCCCACTAAGTCCTGCAATGACAACAAAATCTAGTCATATCCGACTAAAAATTGTCAGAACATGGAGAAAGAGGAAGTTTACAGTGATTTTTTTTGGATAAGTTTACAGAGAACCTTGGTACATTTATGTATGATGTGCATATAGACATCTGACTACAATGAGGGCAAACAAATTTTTCAGTTCTAGATTCCAAGCTAGATAGAATCTTGAGTGCATTTCGCTTGGTTAAGATGAAAATCATAGAAATGAACGTTGTCTAATACTCAGACATGTTGAAGTCCCAACCGTACAAGGTTAGTAACATGAATTATTGTGACATCTTATGTATATCAATAAAAAATCTGACGATGTTCAAATTATCCTTAAATGACAAGGGAAAGAAGGGAATATGATTTATCTTTGAAGGTAATCATAGTACTTAAGTATGTGACCTATAGCGCAATCCTCTTTTGAGTAATAATGTACCTTCTCAACTTGGCTAACTTCATTGGCCTTTGTTACCCGAAAACTAACTGCTTCTTCTTTTTGAGATCTAGCAGAGAACAGAAACAACATTCAGTGGACTTGCAGAAATTAGACTGAAATAAAATATTTTCCATGCCAATTTTTCACTAGTCCAGAAGTACACAAGGTGTAGCACCAAATCACTTTCTTGTAGCATCGTAAGTGAACTTTGTGCTACCAAAAAAATCAAGTGCATTTTAGTTACTAGGGCAAAGCTGTTCCATAAAGTAAGTGCAGAGAGAGTGCATGGCACTCAATCAAGGTGCAAGTGTCTGTACAAGCACAACACACACCAGAAAGAAACACTTTTCAACCTATAAGAACACGTAACATATTACAACTATTTCAGGTACCTATGTTCTAAAATGCGAGTTTCAGCTTTTGAGGTAGAATTGGTAAGAGACTCTGATAAAACTTTCAATTTATCAACCTGCAAGTAACCCAAAAATATGTACAAAAAAAAAAGTAATCCAAAAATACATCCTCAACTACAAATAATAGCAAAACAAAAAAAAGCAGAGAAATAAGCATTGATATTGCGCTGTGAATAAAAAGTTTATGCCTAACTGAAAAAGTTGTTCTATCAAAGCAATATGGATTTCAAGAAAACATAAATGTATTGGCTTCTCGTAATATTTAGGATTCCAACATTCAATATTTGGTACCACGGTGCAAAGTTTCTGACTTATAATGAGGGACTTCGAAACTTGGACAAGTAGCCAAAGATCAACATCCATTCATAAAAAGGTAGATCAAGAGAACTATATCCAAATCATAGGAAGTGCTTCTAACCAATTATTGGAGTTTGAGGTTTGAGCTCAAAGGAATGGCCACTTTAACAAACTGATATTGTGAAATATTTAGACCACAAGAAAATAGACAAGCAAAAGTGTAATAGACTACCATTCTACCATTTTTAAGATGAAAGACATGTCCCAGTAAACATCCAGAAGCTACATTGCCACAACTGGAAACCACTCTAATCCCTTCAGTAACCCATTTCAAATGACTTGGGGCATCGAGTCTTCAGACTTTTAAGACATTGAGCTCTAGTGGCACTGAGCCCACACAAAAGTGGGATTAAAGAAAGAAGAGATATGGGGATAAGGTAATTGAAGAGTAAGAGGAGATAAAAACCATGGAAAATCACAGCACAAGACCTTTTCAACATGGAGTTCTGGAGAATCACCATAGCTAAAGTATTTCTTCTTTAGCAAGAGTTCTTCCAATTTACAACATGTTTGAACTTGTAAAACAGCTTCATCAAGATCCTGAAATTAAACCAAGATGTTCTAATGTCAGTTCTTTATAAACTTGTACTAAAGAATATGACATAAAATCCATCGAGCACCACGCCATCAGAAACTCAAGCTTACCTCTATTGCTACAACAGGTGTTTCTTTGGTTGATTTTAAAACATCTTCATCCGTCTTTTCTTGCTTCATTTTCTCAATTTGTTCCTTTAGACTACTGGCTTCATCATCTATTCTGATAGAGAAAAATTATCAGACACGAGGATGAAAATATAATGAATTTTGTCTATATAGGTCAATATAATATAAACGATGCAATATCTGAGCAAATGCGAATAGAAGATTAAGAAAAAAAAATTGATGTCCTGAAAAAATTGAGGATAATATTACGCTCCATGCACTTTAGGACGTTTAAGAATTTAACAGTTGATATCAGTACATAGAATTCTCAAAATGCTTCCTCCCAATATTTAATACACCATGAAGCTTTTGATTAGTATTGCCAGCGTCAGCACAGCCTAGACAGAAACAAGTCAAAACTAGTCCTAGAGAAGAGATTTTGTGACAAAGATTTTTTTAAAAAAATAAAACTAAAAAACAAGGATAAAAAGTAAATGTATATACATAATTTATATATGGTCTATAACTAATAATCATGGGATCAGTATTTATGTACTAAACATAGGTCATCTCAAGATCACACAAACATTAATGAAGAAATACTAAGCAACAACCTTAATAGTTCAGCATTTTTTTTCAGCCCTGCTATCGCACTTTGGACATGTTGAAGCAATTCTTCTCGCTTCGCCTGATGAAAAGGAAAAAAAAAAAAAAAACAGGTGGGAAAGGGAAAGAAATGAGGATGTCAAATGGTAAAAGCTAGAAATGGTCAGAGAGTAAAATTGATCCGACAAAGAGTCATAAAAAACATAAACATAAACATAAACCAGCACATATCAAACCATCTACTTTCTGAGCTGAACCTTAGTTTACAGATATTCCGATCAACCTAAGCAAAATATCTCTAGTAGTCAAATTCGGCTTTCCTTGGTGCTAATGAGTATATGCATACAACTCTCTCACAATGTCAGGAGCGTGGGCTCATATTAGCCCCATGCTAATAATTCTAAAAAGAAAATATTAATCTGATTACCAGTACTTCATCTTCATATACTGAAAATGCTTTCGTCAAATCCTGTATGCTGGATAACACTGCAGTACGTTCTTCCTTTCCTCCTGTAAGACACAACCTGCGGAAGGAGTCTTTTAAGCAAGCTTTTCTTTATTATTATTTTAGGGAAAAAATATATACTTTTTTCTTCCCCCAGATTTGGAAACTGCTAACTTTTGTATAGCTAAAAATGATTTTATTGCAAAAATATTAATTAAGAAAAGGAATGCTTACTGTTTAAAAGAGAGAGAGAGAGACAGAGAGATAATTACCCATATATCTCTGAAAGTAATGAAATTTCTTCCTCATTTGGTGCTTCAAGAATCTGAGTTACACAAAAGATTTAAACTACAGTTAAGCTCCACCAAAACTTGGCAACTGTAAGTAGTCTCACAGAAAATATGCAGTAGTCAGTAGGTTAGGAATCGTCACAACTCATGGAGTTTTACTGGGAGAGAGAATCTTCCATCTAGGAGAGAAATGTCGTTTTCCTTTATAAAATATGCAAGAAAACCACAAACAATTCTTCAACTCACCATTGACAATGTTATGCCCTCAAGAGCTTGACTGTAAAGAAAGACATCTCGAAAATTTCTGGGTTCACCTACCATGCCGGGTTCTACATAATAAACCTGCCCATAGTTTTATCTTATGAATTACTAATAAACAACTGAAGGTGTAAGAAAAGAGGACATGTAAAAATGAAGCAAAAGAGATTGACAAACCAAAGTTGGTTTGGCAGGCGAATCCTTGGGTTCATCAGGGAAAAGCGGGTCTTCTGTTTCTTTTTCATTACACTCAGTAACGTCTGCGGAAAGTCTCTCAATTTCTTTAAGCGCAACTAGCCACCTTCTTAGTAATTGAACTCTCTCTGCCCCTCTAC
Source organism: Chamaecrista fasciculata (assembly GCA_003254925.1). Lineage (NCBI taxonomy): Eukaryota > Viridiplantae > Streptophyta > Magnoliopsida > Fabales > Fabaceae > Chamaecrista > Chamaecrista fasciculata. The sequence goes on along the minus strand of QANZ01021853.1, from coordinate 195,295 downwards.
ACGAGACCGAAACCTCTTCTAACCGTTTTACGGTGAGTTTAAAGCTTTGCGTATTCCAATTGCCCTGCTCGAGAAAACCATTCAAGGAATACATTAAAACTCTAGTCCTCCAAAGAGAAACCCCCAAAGAAAATGTAAAACAGCCCATGGCAATGGGATCACTGCGAAACCCTTAAAAAGTGACATCGGCGACTTGAATGATCAGATTACAGAACAGTTTTCTCCTAACATGGAAGTCAAAATTAAAGAAGTGTAAAAAGTGTTGGTACATACAATCCTCTCTTGGATGATTTTGGCGCCACCAGCAACAGCATTGCTTGCGTGTAGGACGACGGTATCAGCGTAATTGCGGACGGTGCGAGTGAGGTTGCTTTGACCTCCTGCTTCCACCGCTTTGCTCACCGCTGATCTTACCCACGACATCCTCGCTCGCCGCGCTTTGATTGTATATATTCCAATCTTCTTTCTATTTCCTATACATTAGGAAAATACAATAATCTCTCTCTCTCTCTCTCTGTGACTCCCTGAAATCTCATGATCGACGCAGAAAATGACAATTGATAGGAAGTTAATCCTGCTGGTGAATTATTACAGATTCTGGGATGGATTTGTCATTGACGGAACGGCGATGAATGATCAAATGGGGAAGAGAGGAGAAGAGAGAGAAGGAAAGGCATTAGGTTTAGGTTGTTGTTGGAAGAGCAGAGATGGGGAAATGGCGAAGGAAGAACAAGTCTCGATCGCTGCCATCAATTAACTTCGATTCATGTGCCTTCCCTTTCGCTTCCCCCAAATTGCAAATTCACTCCCGCTCTTTCTTTTCGCTGATTCGCCCCCTTACTTTCTTCACCTTCGCGCTCCGTTCGTTGTTACCGTTACCTGTCCATTTCTTTGGGCTAAATTGTGGGCTTGTTTCGCGATTCAGCCCATTTAACTGATTTGAAATATAATGGCCCAAAATGATATCTTATCTAATGTTTTTTGTTTTTCCTTTGGATATGAATGATAAAAGAAAACATGATAAAATCAAAACACCAACAAAAAAAAAAAAAAAAAAGGAACACATTACACATCCGTCGAACAGAAATCATAAATGGAGAAAAGGACAGTTGCTTTGAATAGGCATCTATGCTTTTATTCCTTGATTGATCATCTCAATGAAGATTATACAAGGTTTACTATAGTACAACATGTAAATCAACTTATCAACAGTTTTTGCCTGGGTGAATGAGTAATTTTAATACAATTCTACTGATACATGGACAGGAATAAATCAAGAATGGATGAAGATTAAAAAAAAAAAGGCCAGAATTGATGAAGATGAAAATTTAGTACCGAAGGGTACATTTGAATCATCAATTATGGCGTGCGTAATGAACTAGTCGATATCTGGCAATGGCATTCTCCAGTAGTTCCATGAGTTGTAGTCTTCCTGCAACTGCAAGGTTCCAAAATAAAAAATTCAATTTGTAAGTGGTGAATTAAGATCAGAAATAGCCAATCACCTTCGGTATAGAATTCCTCACCTGTTCAACCAAAGAAGTAGGGGGGAACATGTCATTGACAAGGGTGTGTAGTGATGTATAGGATTTCACATCGATACGATGACTTATGGCAACCTCACCCTATTAGATAAAAGTTTTAGTTGTTAGTTGTATTCCAGGAAGAATGGATTTGTTAGAGATATCAGTTTACGATGCACACCTTGGGGTTAATAATAAATATTTTGCCCTTTGGAATTCCAATCTTCCTGTAACTAAGTTCGTCAGTGTCTCTATTGCCGAATCCCGCATAGAATGGGTTATAATCAGCAGGGAAGAGTCTTTTAATGTCCTGCAAGGTTCAGAACATGTAAAACATATCGTTGGAAAAAAAAAACAGTGATTTCTGAAGTGTTTCCTAGTAACATATACTGACAAGGTTCTGTTCTGGTAATTACCTCTAGACAAGCGATCTTGAACTCATGGGGTGCTCTTCTTATTACTACAATCAGTGAAGGGGTCAAACACAACATAACAAGTCAGTGGCCAGAGATGAATCAAAATCACTTCCACAGAAAAAAAAGGCAGGCAGTACATAAACATATAAGGAATGCCTGATATCATCAAGAATAACGTAAGATATTTCTTATTATGTACTACATGACTTGAAAATAATCCTAAAATTAATATTTAAGTTCATAATGCTTTTCACAAATGATAAAATCAAAGAAAGTTAAATAAAATTAGGTAGATAATTACAAGCCTACGATAGACGCTGTGGCTTCAGTTTATCAGAATTAGATTGCTCAGACAATAGTGTGCTTTACAGAAATTCATGCTTTTAGATCACTTGTATTGCCTTTTAAAATCATAATTCATGACAACCTTCATAAACATAGTGTCATCAAGTAAGAAAGAAAAAAAGGGGCATCCACTGACAGTATCTAACACAACCTTAGTTATAGTAAAAGTACCTCACCTTCACGGTAGAGCGAGGGAAATAATCCATCAGGCGATATAACCACAGGGCCATTTGGTAATGCTTTACCATCCTGCAAATATTACATTAACATGAGGACCCTCTAGTATTGAAAAAAGTTGACAGTGACCAAAGAAACCCCAGTTGTTCTAATACCTGTTTCAGGTTAAGCAAAAAGCTCCTTGTTAGATATGCCTGCACAATTGCACGGGCACTCAGAAACAGTAGTTGATACCCATTTTCCTGACACAAAAACACAGTCTGATATTAGACAATAATCTTCTTCATATACAATTCAATTTTGCATTAGACATTAATCTTCTTCTGATAGTAGATATAGGCTGCATTTAATATTAGACAGGCATAACCGTTATACATATTTATCCAATTATTTGCATTCATATTTCAACAAAAACAAATAGGAAGTTAAAAAGGTTAAAAGAAAGCATTCCATGTTGTAAGAACATAAAAATAATAATACTGAGAGTATTACTGGAATTCCATTCAACTCTGCTTGCTCATTGAGCAAACCAAACTTGAACCAGGATTCAGGCTCAATTGTTGAACAATCTCAAGCCAAAATGCAGGAGAACTTGGTTGAGTCCTTTGCAAACCAATTTTAGTCCATGTTTATATATGCTGTCATGGACCTATGGTTATAACCATCCAAGCAAATGGAATACCCAATACATAAATGGAAATTATACAGTAATTAAATTGTCTTTTTCTCCCTACCAAAACTCTTTTTTTCTTGATTGAGAATCAAGTAAACAACTAAGTTAAGAGAGAGATAGTGTGCGGAGGCACTAATAGAAGCAGAATAAACAAAGAGCAACAAGAAGGAGGAATTTCAACAACACATCCACTTCACAAGATAGATTATTTAAGCAAAAGCTCTTGATAATTGTTTCCATAAACTTCATCAGTCTTTCTCTAGAAAATCCAACTCCTCAAGTAAATAACAAATCTAGATATGTATATTCAGAAACATGCATACCTTAATGGCAGAGAAAAGCCTTGCCACTCCAGATTGTGTCCAATCTTTACCAACTAAAGGCATGAACTGTCCCAAAACATCAGACCTGAAAGGACAACAAAATCAATTGTCTTGGATGGTGATTCTCATATCATAATGCAGCTCTGTTCAGTATTCACAGTCAATGGTATCTCAGGAATTCTTTTTTAAAGAGAAATAATAAGTTCTTGTAAGGCTTATACTTGCAATAGAGGTAAAAAAAAATTGAATGGCTGACGTCATTAACTAAGGACCAGAGACTGTCACCAGCTAAGAGCCAATGGCTGAAGTCATTAACTACATTGACGAAGACATTAATTTATTTTGAATGGATTTCACGTTCCCTACCCAACCAACACATTGATATAGCACATGAGAAAGACAAAATGCCTCTTCTTAAACATTTTTATTATGAAGAGTACAGCAATGAGAACAGAAGATATAAAAAAAACTAGCAACAAAATATGTGTAGTCGACTACTATTTGCACTCTGACTGTGTGATATAAACACACCACAAGACTTTCGCAAAACCAAATCCAGAGATGACAGAACTATAATACTTTCAATCAAAATCCTGCATCCCATTTCCTATTTTGGGTTAAGCTGAAACAGTTTCTATGGACCTAAGTTATAAAAAACTTGGCAAGTTACCTAAACAGAAAGATTTTATTATAGCAAAAACATCTAATTAAGTGGGGAACATAGAGAGGATCGAGATGCATAACAATGATGAACTATCAGAAACCTCACTTGGTAATAGTTCCATCAACATCCGAGACAACAATTCTTGCATTCCACTTCCATAAGTATATATGGGCATCCACCTGTGATGTAAATACAATTTCACACTTAAATAAAGAGAAAACCTAATAAGTACCATATTTGTATATATTATACTGATGAAAACCAAACCTGTTGTTTTCCGAGAACCCTGGTAGAGAAACTGAAGGTTACCAAATTTTGGCCTTCCTTCAGATTCAAAGATGCTATCTGATCATTAGTGGGTACATTTGTTCTTACTAACTGCCTGCGAGGAGATTGGTGATTGCTGGATGTTGGAGTCGACTCTCCAACAGAATTCTGCAATCCAGACTCAGAGTCCAAAAACACATCCTCATTTGAAGAGTTGCTACTAGTGTGCTCAATTGTTTTGACTTTTCGAAAAGGAATAGGCCAGAGTCTCCATCTACGCCCAGAAGAAGGAGATCTCTGATCATCGTACCTGGTTTTTAGAGCATCATCCTGTTCCACAGGAATTGTATCTTTGGGCTCAACAGGTAAATCCAAACCAAACACAGCCATTCCAAGAACATGAGGAGCAGCTTTTTCCCATGTCAAGTACCTCTCTTTAATCTTTATAATAAGATTTTCATTCTTAGTTATGGATGGTGCAGAAACTTTAAATTCATCTGCAGATATCCGATGTGCTTCAAATACTTCAGCAGCAGTAACCAAACCCATACCTGCCTTAAGATCATGGCCACAAAGCGAGATCTCGAATCCTGGAAATTATAAGACAAATGAAAGTTAATAACTACTGCGTCAAAATAAACTAATTTGCAGAAAGATCTTGCTCAAACCTGAATGAATTTGGCCCCCTTGGTTGGATACCGTAGTTTGGGGTTCCACCAACTCTCTTTTACTGTAGTAATCTTCATGTGCAGGGATTTGTTGACTATCATCCAGCCCTTCAATTGATGCTGACGTGCTTATATGTTCACCCTTTGATACATCATCATTGTCACAACCAGTGTCAACTTCCCCTGATGCCTTCTTCTCTAACTCTTGAAGTCTCAATTCTAACAATCTATGGCTATCAAAAGATTCCGAAGCATCAGCAGGAGATAACTCACCGTTGCATTTAGTTTGTGCCAGGCTCACGGGTTCGTTCTCATCAACTACTGGACTGTTAGTGCTTGCTTCGTCCACTAAATTTTTAGTCCCCAAAGTGGAGTCTTTATCCAGTAAATCAGCATTTTCATTCTGCTCAGAAACCTCAACTGAATTAGCTTGTATATAAGGACCTTGGTCTTGACTTTGAACCATCAAGGTTTCCTGTGCTTGTTGAATATGTAACCCCTCTTCATGACGAACCTCATCTTCTGAAACATCCATCTCGCCTGTATAATCTACAGTCCAAGCATTTTCAGCAGAAATAAACTCTGCGTTGCCTTCAGAAAACTCAATCCCTTCAGCTGGACCTAGATGGAATTGAGGAGTTACTAACTGCACATTCTCCGTATCCTGCTCTGATTGTGAGATAGGGGCCGTCAATACATGACCATCCACACTCACCAACACCATTTCTGGATGTGACTCAGCATAATTTTCTCCATGCAGACTCTCATACGGATTTGACCCATATTCGAACAACTCAACTGAATCTTCATAAGATTGCTCATCTTGGAAATCATAATATTTAGATTCCACCCTTTTAAGTCGAGCCACACCTGAAGAATCACCTTCATCCTCCAAACTAAGAGCCCCTAAATCAGAGACACTATGAGCAATTCTATGACCACTATTAGGATCTTTAACAATTCTATTTGACTCCATCCCTTTATCATCATTATCATCCCCCTCCTTTACAAAGTAAGCCTCCCCTGAATTATCAAGATACATATGGAAGTTTGCTTCTACGCCATTAACATTTATACGGACAATCTTTTCAGAACCTTTAAGAACACCTTGAAATTTACCAAACCGAACATACCATGGCGTGCATCGAAATGTCCCATCTTGCTGCTGAACAACAATTACATCAACTGCCCCACCAAAGGGATGAAAAGGGGTAGCAACGGAGTACACACCTTGGCTAATTAAGCTTCCAACTTTGCCCACCACGTTCATTTCGTCAAGCTGCCTATATATATATATATAATATCCGAATTTCTTGGTTTCTTGTTCAAGAAAAAAAAAAAAAACTCTGCAAGATACTTGGTAAAATTGAACCAAGATTATTAGTAAAATCAAAGTCAAATCCCGGAACTTCGACTGTATCGCCTGACTCCGGAGAGTGAATAGAACCAAGAACGCCAAAATTATCGGGTAATTAGCAAAAATTAGTTTTCGGAAATGCTAAAGAATGAAATATGTCCGAGAAAGAAGGGGGAAAACACAGGCATTCAACATCCCCAAGTTCAAAAAATGAAATTGAGGAGAGAAAGAGAAAGAAAAAAAGGGAAAGTTAGAAGAATAGATATAGGCGGTGAGACGTGCAGATTGAGAAGTCCAATCTGGTAGCTCAAAAAAATTGTTGAAGTGTGTTTAGATGCTGTGAATCCTCCATGGAGACTTGAAGGTTTGGACGTTTCTGGAGGATTGGAAGATAGAGCGAAACGGGAATCAAAATCATAACCACTTTCCTTCTCAGCATTAAATAGGTATTCCCGAACGATAATTGTTCAATTACTCCGTTTTTGCTTCAATATTACAGGCAAGACTTGCAAGACAACGAATTCTTTCTGAGGCGACTCAGGGTTTATTCCGTCATTTCAAATTACTTTTCCTGCCTTTGCATGGACGGAAACGGAATGGAACCCCAACCATCTGCTTCGGCTCTGGTTTTCAAGTGAGCCCAAATATTTTAAAAATCTTATCTTATATGGCTCTACTTTTTTTGGTCGTCCATGTTTAAAATTATAGTCTATGAAATTAAAAATAAGAGAAAATTTACTATTTGGTCTATCTTTCTTTACTAAGTTAACAATTTAGTCCTTTATTTATTCTACGGGCACCCAAAACCCCTAGTATATATATATATATATATAAAAGTCGCAGTTTATTTCAGGTTTTAAAGAATATTCCTGATAAGTCATCGTCAGAAAGACTACAATACCCCTCATCGCATATCCTCTTCAATGTTTTTTTGGCCAAATCAATATATTGGTTTCTAAACGATAATAAAAATACTTATTTTTCTTACCAAAAAAATAATACATATTTTATTAATTAAGATAAAAAGAAATTATTACTTCATTTTTCTATACTTGGAAGTTAACCAATTTTTCAATTATGACACGTTTTGACTACATGATCCATTTGTCAGACGGATATGAACATATGGAAGAAGCAAGAGAAAGAACACCTTGTTGGAATCATCTAACATGTGCCCCAACTCCCAAGTTCTAGCGAAATGACGTGGCAGATCGTTTTCCCGCGATATCATAAGGACAATTCACAAAATATAATAAAAAATTAAAATACTAGCATGATTTTTTTTTGTTTTCTTTTATTAAGAAATACTGAAATAGAATGCCGCCATTGTTGACTTATAATTTGTCTTCTCAACCCTTAAAAATAGAGGGAAATCAACATTAATAAATTAAAAACAAAAGCTATCGCGATGATGATTAGATGTTGATCGAACACGGTAAATGGAAGAATGTATAGTAGTTATTTTCAACAATTGTCTGATGCTTCCCTTTGTGATTTAATTTGCCAAGAAGCACCTGTATTAATATTTCTTCTTCCTTCCACTCATCGTTGGGGTAATCCTCGGCCTCTCTTGATTAAGTCCAGACAGGTTGGATTCTTTAAAAAAAAAAAAACATCAACAAGTACTCTCTCGTGTAGAAAGCCCATTGTAATTGAGCCTGTTGGAGGCCCATAGTAAAGTAGTTGGTGTTGACGTGATTCGGCCGCGAAGGCGACACGACATCGTTTGCTGGCACCGGATGAGACGGCAGATCTATCCACCATCATCATAGATCTTTCTTTACCTTTTCGTCTCAATTGTGATTTGCGAGACTGCTTGCGCTGGCTGGTTTCCTTCTTGCCGGAAACATCCATCGCAACCACCCTTATCGGCTTTCCAAATGACGATTTCATCCTTCTCCTCCGTTCTCCTCCTTCTTCTTCTCTCTCTCTTCTCCCTTCTTTCCCCCTCCACGGCCGAGATCAAATCTCTCACCATCAAATCTGACACTCGACCTATGATACTCTTCGAGAAATTCGGCTTCACCCACAAGGGTTTCGTTTCAATTTCCGTCTCCTCCGTCTCCGTCGCCGTCCTCTCTTCCTCAGTTCAACCCGAGTCTTCTCGTCTTGGCTTCTTTCTTCTCAACGAAGAAAGCCTTCTCCAAGTCCTCATCGAGATCCAACAAAACCCTTCCTTCTGTGTCCTTGACTCTCACTACATCTTCCGTCTCTTCACTTTCCGTGATCTTTCTCCCCCTCCTCTTGCCTCCTTCAATCGATCTTACCCCGTTACTTCTCCCAATGAATACAGTCTTTTCTTTGCCAATTGCGCTCCCGAAACCTCCGTCTCCATGGTCGTTCGCACTGAGGTCTATAACCTCGACACCGACGGCTCTAAGGACTTTCTCTCTGCCGGTCAAACCCAACTTCCCTCCCTCTACTTCCTCTTTTCTCTCGCCTACTTTGCTTTCTTGGCTTCCTGGGCCTACATCTGTTTCACAAATAAGCGATCTGTTCATCGGATTCATTTATTGATGGCCGGCTTGCTTCTTATAAAGGCTTTGAATCTCATTTGTGCCGCTGAGGACAAGCATTATGTCAAGGTCAGCGGAACCCCTCATGGCTGGGATGTGTTGTTCTACATATTTCAGTTCATTCGAGTTGTGTTGCTCTTCACTGTTATCATATTGATCGGCACCGGGTGGTCGTTTCTCAAGCCCTTCTTGCAAGAGAGGGAGAAGAAAGTGTTGATGATTGTGATCCCGCTTCAGGTTTTGGCTAATGTGGCTTCTGTTGTGATCGGTGAGACTGGACCCTTTATCAAGGATTGGGTTACCTGGAATCAAGTTTTCTTGCTAGTAGATATCATTTGTTGTTGTGCTATCATTTTCCCTATTGTTTGGTCTATAAGATCGCTGCGGGAAACGTCCAAGACCGACGGAAAGGCAGCTAGAAATTTGGCCAAGCTGACACTTTTCAGGCAGTTTTACATTGTTGTCATTGGGTATCTATATTTTACGCGTATAGTAGTGTTTGCGCTGAGAACTATTGCTGCATACAAGTACCAGTGGGTTAGTAATGCTGCTGAGGAGATTGCCAGTCTTGCATTTTACTTGGTGATGTTTTACATGTTCAGACCTGTGGAGAGGAATGAGTACTTCGTTCTTGACGAGGAGGAAGAAGAGGCTGCAGAGATTGCTCTTAAAGATGAAGAATTCGAGCTTTGAAGTGGGCGGTGAAGGAATTTAGCTGGTCTTCCCTGTGGATCTGTACGCTACAAATGAAACTATTATCTGTTCGTCCAAAGAATTAACTGTTATATTTGTGGTTCAGGTCCGATGCTATGCAATGCTGTTCCCTTATCCGTTTTTCATTAGCCCGTTGTCTTTATTTTTTCCTGAACCTTTTACTGTTAGAAAAATGCTGATACTGGAATACTGCTTATATATGTTTAGCTAATGAATTTTTTGTCATAGTGTTGATATTGAATTCTGCGTAATGGAAAAAACTAGAGTCATGTTTTGCTCGAATACTTCTTTTTCGCTGTTACCCAAGGAGTTGTTGTACGCATAATTTTTTACGAAGTAGTGCTGTTGCTGATCATTGTTCCTTGTACTTTCCATATCAGTCGCTCCACCCAACTTGCCCACATTCTGCTTGAGTGCATAATTAGGATGCACTGTGCGTTTCTTGCTTTCTTGACTTCCTTGGAAAATCAAATTTCGAACTGTTAGTCTGTATATGTCGTTGTTGCTAAGACATTATGCTTGAGCTTGCAGTTAATCTTGTCCCTTTGTTATTAGAATGTTCTGCAAGTTCTTTGTATGTTCTCCTTTTATATTGATTATACTATCTATTATCTAACTATGCTATCCAAAAGTTATACCTTTTTACATGTTAGATGGAGGTGTTTTTGTTGGCTATTTGCTTTATACTTCATCACCCTTCTGAAAGATTGGCTAGAAATACTTATGTTTTTAGGAACTCAATTATGGTGGCACAGAGGACAGACGATTTTGTTAAGATGTATGGGCTTATGACCTGTTCCTTTTGAAACGTCAACATGAGGCAATTCACTTGTAAGCTGCTTGCAGCTCATAAATAGGAACTACACTAGAATAAATTTGGTTCAGCCAATTTTTTCTTTGTTGATCTTGGTAGGTATGATGTTAATTCAAATTAAATAAATTATGAAGATGAATTCGATGGAAATCCAAATCTGCTTCAGGGTGCTAATCTCAGGTGAGTGGAATGAGTATTCCAACTCACCTCTAGAAGTTTAAGGCCTGAAGTTAGTTGAAGTGTTCCAGACATTCAACAAATTAAATGGCATGCGTTACAGTTCTGGCATCAGTGATAGTATAGTATTCCATTCTACTGAAAGAAAGGTTATAGTATCAGGCCCGTGTGCAAGTGTTAGAGACCACACTTAGGCCTTTGGTCTTCAGAGTTTAGACATTAATCATTGTCATCATGTTGACATTTGACTCCTGCTGTTGTTTGAAACTGTGAATACCGAGTTTTGTCCGATATGATGGCTTTACTGCAAATGATGCCAATTATAGCACACTTTTCTTTTCCTTTTCCTGTATCCTTTATCCTGTGGATGTCATGACTATGGGAAGAAATTATCTGGATAAGGGTGTTATTGTACTAATCTGAGTTTGAAACTTCTATTTTAGTGTTTCGATGTCATGCAATAAGTCGATTCTGTCTGATAAGTTGGTGGTCCGAGCTAACAGGTCGAAGTTGTCAAATTGCAAGCGAAAGCAAAGTAGAAGGCTATTTGCAAATCGCAGGTTGAAATCTATAATATAAAATTTCAGCTCAGGAAATATCAAGCTAATAGCTGAACCAACTCTAAAGTAATTGACCGATATTCTAATCTTGAAGTACCAAGTACGGGAAATGGAAAGATAAAGGTGAGAGAACTGAGAAAGCTGTTTGGGTGTGGAAGTTCGGAGTGGAAATAGTGAGGGCTGATGAACAGATTTTTATTTTTATTTCTTTTTTAAGAGAGAGAGAGAGGGGGAGAAATCAGATCGTTTCATATATATTCAACTACTCAAGCCACATTGGATCACCAGTCACGACCCCCCACAGTCGTACTCTGTTGCTAAACTCAAGAAATTCATCCTTTATCGTAGTTACAGAATTGTGTGGTTATTGGAATTCCCTCTTGAATTGTACAATGCTATTGACTCAAGCAATGACTTGTGATTCTTTGAGTTGAGCAATTATGTTATATGTATCATTAGAAGGTTTAATTGAGTCAAAATGCTCTATTCGAATTGTGTGATCTCAATTTCGTTGGTCAGATACTTGAGGTCAGTAACATGTTTACTAGTTTCTTGGTTATACGTGTGTCAAACTTGTAAGAATCTTGGTGTTGGGATTACAAGGGAAACACGGCTTTGGTTTGTGGCCTTCTGATCAAATCTTCTATTGATATTTTCTCCCTCTAAATGTTCATTTTTCTCTCAGCATTTCATTTATTTTTCCTCTAAATGTTCATATCTAAATTCTGGGTTAAGGTAAGTTATTCGTAGGTTGGTAGTGGATTGATTATTATTTTATAGTAGAGACTAAATGGGAAAAGCATAGGGATCTTCGTCCACTAAAAAAGCTAACAAAGTGAAAAAATAAATAAAATTCTCCGTTGAGAATTGAGAATTGCAGCTGGATGATTTGTGTTTATTGTGGGTTTGTTCCTTGTAATTTGTGTTGGGATAATTGTTTGATATGTTTCAATACTGGTGCTGTTAGTCTACAATATTCGACAATGTCGTTTCATTGAATGCGACAAAAGGTGAGTCTCCCGTGATTGAAGAGAGCAGACGATGTCATCGATGTCTAACTTCTGAAATCATATTTATCTATGAATCATCTGATGGATAAGGCTTCATTCGAATGTACGAATGTTGCTGTTAACATCAATGCTGGCTGTTGCTATTTCTGACTTGTTTCAATTATGGGTATCGTTTAAACCAGCCCGCATAATGCATACATGTATTTTATATGTTAATTATATTAAGCTGCGACATAGATTAGCATTGGACAAATATTTTCATTTTTTAATTAAATATCACTTGAGAGTGGATGTTCATTGGTGGATAAATGTTAATAACCGTCTGACGTTATCATCCTATGCTCACGAAAATGCTACACGTGCTTTTCGAACTCAATGGTATGACTTTAGCGTTATTCATGGAATTGAATGTGCCATAGTAAACACTAAAACGTCGTCAACAGAAAGTAGACATTTATTTCTTGATGAATAAATACATAAATAAATAATCTTTTTTGTAATCAAACTTGTGACGGTAAGCTACGTACTCTTGCGCACCATTATATTGTCTTCGCACTATGCTATTTGTGGGTTCCATGAATTCGTATGAAAATGAAAAAAAGCCAACAACTTTGACAAAATGAAACTTGTGAAGTGACCAAATATATGATGCAGTGCTTCTCTATGAAAATGATGAAAGAAAGTGACCAAATGAATGTGATTAAGGTATATATGCTGGGAGGAAAGTGATTAAATTAAGGACTGAAACAATCAATTAGGGAAGAACACTATGATGAGGGCCCGAAGCCCAACAACGATGGGGTGTCAATGTGAAATGTGAATTGGGGGAAGAAAGAGGCATGTATTATTATGTATATGTATATTTGATATTTGATGTTTTGATGAGTGATAAGTGGTCATTATGATACTTCTCCCACTCTAGAGTTGTAGATGAGGCAGCCTCTCTCTCTCTCTCTCTAAAGTGAAAGTGAGCTTAAGCAAGAAGTATCCATTAGACCTCAACCCCACTTGAAGTAGAATGCAAGTTTCAGCAAAGGCAATTAATGGAGTTTGGTGGATGTTATCATTGTTGTTTATATCTTTGTTTATTCACGCCCATTCTCTATGTCCATGGGTGTTTCCTCCTTTAGCTGGCACTTTCACTGCAATACTTCATGCCAATCTTATACTATTATTGCAATCATCTCCCTTCTCTTTTGCTTTTAAATACTTGATATATACATCCAATACCCTTATCATTACTCCTTTTACCTTTATAATCCTTGTTGAATATTGGTGGTGAGTGACTCGATCTACGTACTCAAGATTTCTAGAATTTTGCTACTCAATCAAATTTTATGATATGATGCATATGTGTATCGGTGGCGAGTGACTCGATCTATCATTCATATTTCAGGCCCTTTCGTCCTCATCCACTGTATATCATTCTTTACCAACCATTATACTTTTAGGTTAATTATTAAAGTCATATATGATCAACTTCAACAACAGTTGCAACATTTTAAAAATTTTGGTAGTTTATCATTTAAATGTTGTAAAGTTTTTTAAAATATTACATATAGTACATTAAAAACATTCATATAATATAGCAGTAAAAAAAAAAAAAGAAAAGTGAAACTACTACAAACAAATGTAGAGATGATGCTAGATCCTTATAATTTTTAGGCCATAGTCTCAAATTGATTCTTTATGGATGGGGTGAATTTCAAATTGATCCATTATCTTTAATTTGTTTTAGATTGATCTTACATATTTTTATAACGTTTCAAATTGGTCCAAAAAATATTGAATATACGTGGTCATATTTCTCTTATTTCAAACTCAAATATCACGAATTCAAAATTATGAGTTTCTTTTTTACGAGTAATTTGGAATAACTCGTTTCACAAGTCAAACAAGTAAAGTTAGTCATATCTCTCAGTTTAAGTCCGAATATGACGAGTTTGAAACTATGTGGTAACTCTTAAAGAGTTATTTCTCTGTCCAATTAAAATCACTAACAAATGAGGTTAAATCGTATCTCAAAAGTAGGTTTAAGACCAATTTAAAACATTATGGAAATATATAGGATCAATATGAAATAAATGAAAAATAAGAGATCAATTTGAAATTTGCTGCATACATAAAGGACCAATTTGAGACTTTGGCCTAATTTTAATGTATGTGGCACATAAAAAAAATAGATTGCTTTACTAAAGAAAGATAGTGTAGCACATTACATTATAAAAAAAAAAAATAGTAGCACATTACTTGTTAAGGCAAAACTGAAATGAAAGAAACGAATACAGATGCGGCAAGTCGATCGGCAACCATATATACAACTAAGGATCCATGTAATGTTTGAATTAATTTAAAGTTAAAGATTATATAAAGTTTTTATATTGATAAATGAGTAAGTTTGAGACCAATTTGAAATTTTCTGATACATTCGAGATTAATTTAAAATTTTGACTTAATAAGAATGAACATGGGTGATTTTTTTTTTTTTTACATAAGAATGAACGTGAGACAATTTTCTATGAACGTGGGGTAATTTTACATAAGTATAAGAATTAAATTAATTTAATTTACACTATAGTACTATAAAGATCGACTACAAAGAGGGGTGGAACCATATAATATAAGATTTGTCACAAAATTGTTGCTGCAATTGGCTTTGTTTCTTCTATCATCTGACTTTGAATTTGGATATTATTTTTACATTTTTGCTAAATAATTTTATAAGGCAACAATCTATTAAATATAGAATAATAATGATTTATTTTTATATATTGTGTTACAATTACAATCACTTGTTCATTTTGTTATTTTTATAAATTAATAAGTATTTTTGTAATATAAATTGAATATAATTTAGACATTATTGAAGATTTAATAATTACGGTATCTAAATTAAAAATCATGATAAACTTAAATCCATAGAATGCCGACCCTAATTTTATGATCAAATGACCTTTTTTTCGTCAATATACCTTTCCGTTTTAACTCTTCTACAAAGGAGAATCCAAAGCAAATAAGGCATGTATTTTTTTTCCCTACAGAGAAGACCATTGAATATAATTCTGCTTTAAAAGTTTGTAACACTTTTTCTTTAAACATAATTAAAATTACATTACATACTTTATATTAAACAATCAGGGAAAAATGGTAGTATGCGAACATTTTTTTAAAAAAATAAATCTTCATACACTAAAGTTTTTTGACATTTTCAGCTTGATGAATCTCACCCAAACTAGCGCATGCATAATTTTTTAAAAAGTTAGAAAAACTACCAAATAATTCAGTTTATATGTTTTTTTGTACCAACATCCCCTTGAATTCTAACTAACTCGATCCATATAGGGGAGAAAGTCAAAGTATTGACTACTAAAATAGGAATGAGGAGATTGATTAAGACATTGCCATTTGCCAACTTAAGCAGATTTAACATTGACTTGTATTGTGTATATTGATGAAACATCCCACCAAACAGTGAACTATAACCAGTTAACCACGTTTCTTCTTTCAATTTTGGAAAAGCCAAATTAAAACACCTCTTCGCTATATATGTTTAGCTATCTAGCTCTTCTCCTTCTAAAATTTCTACAGATATTATGATATAATGTTATTTATATATTATGAATCTCAAAATGGTTATCCGATTAATTATAAACTAATCACTACACACACACATATATATATATATATATATATATATATTGTTGAAGAAAAGAAAACAAAAATAGAAAGAGAGAAGAAGAGGAGCTGAATAACTGAAGACTGTGCAGTTGTTGATGACCATAATTTCTCTGCTTGCTTTCCAATTCTCAAGAAAGGGCAAGCCATGCATTGAAAATTGGAATCCCAGAGAAAGTCAGATAATTATTCAGGAAGAAGAAAAAGAAATGTAGCCAAATGTTTACTGCAAACGTAAGGATTTATAAATATAGTACATCGAGTGACGAGGCTCATTCATTGTCATAATTTTTTCCTACCGATGATCGATCTGCATTTCTTACATTCACACATCCATCCATAAACAAATACAATTAAATAAAGCAAGAAAAAAAAAATATAATAACATTAACAACAGTGATCTCTTTCCCTGTCTGGGACATAAAAAGAAAAGGAATTGGAATGAAGAAAAAGTTAATAGTCTTTTTCATCGACAACATCTACGGTAGCAGCACAAGACAAGAACCTGTGGAAAATTGTAAAGAGAGCAGAGCAAGAGATTTGTCTGACTTTCCTCCAAACCAAACACTTGTTTTTTTTTCGCGGTGGTTTTACTTTGTGCTTGACTTTGCCGAAGCATTTCTGAGTTTTCTGGGGCATAGTCTCTTTCCTGGAAAATGTGTAGCTCCTAAGATACATCTGCCTGCAGGAGATAGAATCCACCACTTTTGGCTCCTGTGATCCCTTCCGGCGATTGGAGCTCACAGACCTCACGAATTCGGCGTCGGACTCCGGCCACTTGTAGAGGTTCACGTATGTCGCTCTCACCGGCACGCGTGGATCACGTGCGTCCTTCACGCACTGAGATATGCAAACAGAGCTCATCTTCTTCGACGACTTTGGGTTTGGGTTTGGGTATATATATATATATAAATTGGAAGAGCAAAAGGCTTAATTAGATTGCAAGAAAAGGGATTAGCTAGCTAGGGTTTATTGAATTGGGATTATAATGATTAGTAATCACTATGTTGTGGCAGTGCGTGTGTGAGAGAGTTTGTGCTGTTAGGCGACATTTACACTAATTATAAATGCAAATGCCACCCCTCATTAATTCCTCTATTAATTAAATTCCACCCACACGCAGGTACCATTACAAAATACAAGCTCCATACCATACCATCATCATTTTCCCCTCTTCTTTACTTTCTCTGCTTTTTTCTCTTGTGTTGTCTGTTATTGATGATGTGACTTAATTCATTCATATTTAATTTCTCAATTATATATATGGTTAAGAGGAAACCTACTTTTTGGTCCCTCATTTTTCATACTTTTAACTATTTGATCCTTACATTTTTTAAATAGACTATTTGGTCCCTCAAAAATTAGAAATGTCAACTCGTTAGTCTCTGTAACCTATCTCTGTTATCAACACCGATAACCTGACCATTAAGTGCACATGTAACACATTAAATGTCACATATTTAACTAGTTGGGACCACCTAGGCTTTGAGATTTAAGAATAATTCAATAGTTTATGTCTTATGGAAGCTTCACGTGTAATACAAATATTTGAGTCTAACACAATTTTAGGCCAGATTAATTGTGTTTGTTAGTCCGGTTCAATTGGTTTAGGTGATTAGGATGCCAAAGTGGCATTTAACGATGTCATGTAAGCATTTTACGTTTTCTAGTTGGTGATTATGATAAATGGAGAACTAAATAGTTCACAATTATGATAAATGAAGGATTGAGTAGTCTATTTCAATAAATGAGGGACCAAATCGTTAAATAGTATAAAAAGAGGTACCAAATAGTAGGTTTCCTCTATGATTAATTAGTTCAGGAAAACAAAGATAAGCTTTGATTTTCTATACGAATGACATACATGAGGATATGGAGTTGACCTCACCCAATATAATAGCCCATTCTTTTACGCTGCCGTAGCCTGAGCTCACAAGAAAAGCCCGAAAATATATATCTTGCAATTTATTTCACTCTTTTTCAATATAATGTTTATCGTTTCTTTTTCTTTTTTCTTTGTTACTGGTTTAATTTTCAATTTCACTAATAAGTAATTAAGGCTGTTACAAGAGCAGATGAATTATTAATTGATGGATTCCATCACTCACTGTTTCAACTACCTTAAAAGTGAAGTGAGATAAATATGAACCTACAAATGTGGCAATTCTGCGTATGTGGAAGGTATCAAGTTACCGTTAGAAAGTAGCTGAAACCATCAAACTAATAACAGAACCAAGTATCAAAATTAAAATCTTTGTTAATTAAATGCTTACCTGTTGACAGTGGCCAAATAGTAAGTAATTATATATTTATATATATGTTGTGTTTAAACTCTTTTGGTTAGCATGACTGGGTCATTGTAAGATCCAGCCTGTGTCTTTTCATGTCTATTATATATATATACATAAAGTACACATCACTTTCTCATATCACCATCCCATAACAACAATATTGGATTTAGTTAGCATAAAGCTTTCTAGACTAGGAATTGAAAGCTAGAGAGGCATATTTGTAAATTAAACTTATTACTCACCACTATGTTTAGAATGAAAACACCCGTGTTCACGAAATAGAAGATACGATGCAAAAATTGACATTCATTAAAAATTAAACAACTTTCTGGCATTTTATTCTTGTACCATAATGCCCAGAATATTTTTTTTGTTGTTAGCACTTAGCAATAATTTGTAGTTATCATTTATCAAGTTTTCATTTTTGTCATGCATCTCATTTGATTTTAAAATAATATATGTAAATGAAATAAAATAGTATGCATCAAAAAGAGAAATTATAAAAACTTATAAAACTACTAAAGAACGTACACGACACAATATCTAAGTAGTATGGTGGAAAATTTTACGTGGAGTAATCTCATTTCAACTCCCAACGCACTCATCATCCTTATCTTCTATTTCTTTATCACATCATCCTCTCTTTTTTGTCCATGCATCATCCTTTCACCTTTGGCAATATTTTTTTTTTGTCAGAAACATATATTTCATTCATAAAGAAATGGCAATATAAACTATTTCTTCTTTTCTTTTGGTCAAATAAGGGAATGGGCCTCAAGAACCCTCGTTCTAAACTCACGAGGAGTATATTTTCTTTTGCGCCGTAGTGGGCCGGGACGAAGCATCATAAAACTAGCATTCTAGATCAGCCCAAACATGCATCAATTGTCAAGAAAGGCCCAAACGAAAGATTCTGTAAATGTCAATGTGTCCGATCGAGTGACGTTATTATAAATTTGGCAAAAACCGTGCTCCTAACGTTTGGTAAATTTTAGTGATGGTCTCAAGGTTTGTTTTGCGTTAATTGCGCCCTCAACGTTTTATATTATTATCAATTATATCTTATTTTTAAATTTTTTGGGCCAAAGTTTTATTTTGGTCTCTCAAGTTTGCTTAAAGTTCTGTTTTGGTCCCTCAAGTCTCCGATGAACTTTCCGGCGAGATACACTGCGGCCTCGATGATTACGAAAACTCCTAATTCAAAGTTTTTTTTTTTTTACCTTTTGAGTTTAATGGTAACCTACATTTTGTGAACAAATGACCGGAAATATAATTTTCGGCAACTATAATTTTTCGGCGGCTTGCCAATCATTTTTTTGCAATATGGAGGCCGCCATTAAACTCAGGAGATAAAAAAAATATTGGATTAGGAGTTCTCGTATTCGTTGGAGCCGCCGTGTATCTCGTCGAAAACTTCGCGAAGACTTGAGGGACCAAAATAAGACTTTGGCCCAAAAAAATTGTGGTTAGGTTATAATTGACAACAATGTGAAACGTTGGGGCGTAACTGACACAAAACAAACGTAAGGAACATAATTGAAACTGACTCCAAACGTTAGGGGCATCAACAAGTCTTTTTTCTTTTAAATTATTATAAACAAATAGGCAGAACACTTTTTTGAAAACCAGACCGGACCGATTGAACCGACCAGTGGCTTAGTCCAAGTTAGATAAAAAACTGCCATAATACATAACCGCCCAAGAACCGGCTGAATCGGCCTTCATGCCTTCATCACTACTCCCTTCTTACTCCACTTCCCTTGTTTTTTTTTTTTGGTCCATTCCACTTCCCTTGGTTGCAAAGCATGTTTCACCTTCTTCTGAGCTGTTGACTGAGGGTCCGTTTGGTACCCATGAAATGCCTTTTACAATGTAAAAGGGCACGGATTTCAAGATTTTTATGTGTTTGGTATGGTAATTTGAGCTATGTAAAGTGGATTACAATGTAAAGGGCTTTACATTACATAGGTCATTTTTCTTTACTTCACATTTCTGATGTAATCCAAGTCTACCTAGGGAATTATGATAGAATTCCTAATTTGCCCTTCTCACTCTCATCCTATCTCCTCCCCCAAATGGTGAACGGCGGCGGTGTACGGCGGCGCCGGCCACCGTGGACCACCGTGTACGGCGGCGCCGACCACCGTGGACCACCGTGCACGGCGGCGCCGACCACCGTGCACGGCGGTGGTAGGCGGCGGTCTGGTGGTGGTTGTGGGAAGGACATTTTTGTCATTTTTTTCTATATCTATTTTACTTTCCCTCCCCTACCTTTTTATACCAAACACTTTCAATTTTTACCTACTTTACATTCCCTCAACTACTTTTCCTTTCCCTCACAATTTTTCCCTTGTAAAACCCTTTCCTTTACATACCTCCAAAGGTACCAAACGGAGCCTGAGTTGATTCTTCCTGGGGGGATTGAAGAAAGAACAGCGCCATGCTTTATTTGATTTTTGGTCTATGCATGATACTATCAAGTTTTTGTGCTTGGGCTTCCATTCCAAATTTCACAAAGCCCATGTATGGGCCTGATTTCTCTTGCTACAGAGCTCAGTTAAAAAAAAAAAAAATTTCTTAAAATACATTGCGGAAATTGAGGGAGCGGTTGGATCATTAATAGTGGTATCTTGACCGTCCAAGTTTGTCGGTTCATGCTATATAAATTGCAAAACCAAACTCATCCTCATCCTTAAGGTCAAGGGTTTGGGCGATCACCGTTTCCGCCGAGCTTTATTTTCGGAGGTACGAGCTCTGTCTTATTCTTACCTTTCCATTGGATCTGCCCTCTAATTCCATTTACTTGCCCTTTTCTGCTCTTGTTTATGAATCGTGCTATTTCCTATTTCGCGTCTCTTCGATGAATTTTTCTGTTTCACGTCGTCAGTTGGATGCTCTATGAGATATTTATATTTCAAAATTTTCATCCGACTTTGGGTGTTAAATCTATTTGTGGTATTTGGGATAATTGGGGTAGCTAGAAAGTTTCTCTATTGCGGTATGCTTTTCGGGAAATTGGACCTTGGGCTTTACTTTACAGCCAATGAGTTAAGCTATTAAGAAGTAATTTCTCCTCCACTTATGATTA
The DNA here is from genome assembly GCA_003254925.1 of Chamaecrista fasciculata. Lineage (NCBI taxonomy): Eukaryota > Viridiplantae > Streptophyta > Magnoliopsida > Fabales > Fabaceae > Chamaecrista > Chamaecrista fasciculata. The sequence goes on along the minus strand of QANZ01021853.1, from coordinate 174,037 downwards.
TCTATCGGTACTTTTGTGCATGAGTGTAAATATTTCTGGTGCACTTTCGATGGTTCGTTTTCGTATGTTCTTGACCGTAAAATTAGTGTCTTTGTGTGGTCTAGTGTATCTAGTATCTACCTTGACCCTGCCTCTAATTTTTATTTATCTGGTCGTTTTGCACAGTAACAATGCCTCGCTATGATGATAAATATGGCAATACCCGCTTATATGTGGGCCGTTTGTCTTCAAGAACACGTTCACGTGATCTTGAGCGACTTTTCAGCAGATATGGAAGGTAATTTTTTTTATTATCACGTTTCTTGAGGTTTTAATTTAATTATTGCATTGTGGAATAATCTTCTCTACAATTACTCTGTTCCTCTTTTCTTTCTGAAAGCTGTCTGTTCTGAGTCCAAAAATATTGATTGGTGTCAATTTATATATATGATAACGTGATTTAGAAAATCTAATTCTCTATGTCTGCTTGATTCATAGTTCATCTGTTCTGTAAATCAACAAGCGAGCTAATTTAGTGGTTAATTAGTGTGGGATGGGGGCCTTCTTTTACCCTGAAAATTTGGGCATAAATACAGGTTTTTCCAAGCATTTTTTGTGCTTGGGTTTATATTGGTTTCGTCATGTGTTCCTGGGAACCCTATTCCCAAGGCGTCAGTTTTTAACTTGAATGATCTTGTTGAAGGTTTCTGGGGTTTTGCCTAAACCTGGAGGTCTATGGTGGGAGGGTGGCCTTGGTGGAATTGGTGGAAATTCCTGCCGGGTGTTGACTTTGGCGATTCTTTCTGTAATGTTATTGCGTGTTTTTATGGAAATGGCAACAATCACAAACTGGTGTTTTGTTCGTCTTTGTGGGGCGAAGTATCATACACTTGCAGTAGTTAAGTAATGATGGCCTTACTGTTTCTGGAAACCATTTCCGCAGAATTCGAGATGTGGATATGAAGCATGATTTCGCCTTCGTTGTAAGTTGTCAAACTTTGCTCTTACTATGTCTATTGTTACTTTTCACCTTGATTATCTCGTCTCTTGATCTGGGAAATGAATCTTGGATGGTGGTAAGAATTTCTGTTTTGCTTTCCTGTTTGTTCCTCACATCTCTCAAACAGGAGTTTAGTGATTCCCGGGATGCTGATGATGCAAGATATAACCTAGATGGCCGAGATGTTGATGGAAGTAGACTAATTGTGGAGTTTGCCAAAGGGGTAAGAACTGATTGCCTCAAACTTTTTTATCAGTAAATATAGGATGTTCTAATTTTGTTTTTTCCTTCATGATCAATGTATCTGACTTGGAAGAGTTAGATGATATTTTCTTAAAGCTCTTGCTCCTATTGTCTGAGTTCTCCCCGGCATTGTTCACTCTTGTAATTCCTTTTACAGATATTGCTTGTAACTTATGTTAGAATTTTTGTAATCCCTTTTTAAAATATATTCAATGTGTATCATTATTGGCGTTCTTTGACATGATGGATTTGTTGTTAATATTATTTTTGGTTTGTTTACATAATGATTTAAAATGAATGCTAAGATTGTTCTTTTTTAAACCTTCCCTATAAACAACCAGGTCCCAAGGGGCTCCAGAGAATATTTAGGTAGAGGTCCACCACCAGGATCTGGACGATGCTTTAACTGTGGCCTTGATGGTCATTGGGCCCGAGATTGCAAAGCTGGAGATTGGAAGAACAAGTGCTACCGCTGTGGTGAGAGAGGTCATATAGAACGAAACTGCAAGAATAGTCCCAAAAAGTTGAGGTAGGGCTGCTTTGTATGGTTTCCAGACTTCCTCTTCTGTTGATCTTATCCTGCATTAGTTGATGCTAATATTTTTGTTTGTTCATGCAGTAGACGTGGGCGAAGTTATTCTCGTTCACCAGTCAGGTCACGTTCTCCTCGTCGTGGCAGAAGTCGTGATAGAAGTTATAGTCGAGACCGTAGCTACAGGTGTGATGCTTTGTTCTTGCAACTGTTAGATAGAGTGGTGGTAGTGTTGTTAATGGGGGAACTATAGTGTCTCTAGGTGTGCCAATTTAATGAACAGAAATTGTGCATGTCACAAAATTCTTAGTGGGTTCTAATTTTTTGCATTTAGTTTTGTCTTCATGATTGGTTCAGACTATTCTAAAAACTTTGTTCAGTATACTGACTAAAGATTCAGATTACTTGTTCTCACTGTATGCTTTGTTACTTTTCTTTGGCAGCCGATCAAGATCCCCTGTAAAACGGGATCGGAGCCCTGTTCCTGAAGATAGGTCACCAAGTCCTGGCTACAGAAGCCCTGACCCAAGAAGTAGTCCTCCACCCTCCAAGACAAGGGATAGGAGTCTGACACCTGATGACGAGAAGAGAGGTGAAGCTTCTCCTGATAATGGCAGGTCAGGTGGCCGGTCTGATTACAGTCCGAGGGGAAAGAGCAGAAGCCCTGCTAGTCCTACTCTTGATGATAGCCCTAAAGCTAATGGCCGTAGTCGTAGCGCTAGCCCTAAGGATGACAGGAGCCCCATTGAAGATGACGAAGACGCCCGCCGTTCACCCAGAGGTAGTGAGTCTCCTTAATGTGTTGTACTGCGGTACCAATTTAGTATCCTAGGACATGATGGCCTAGGATTTTATGTGGGTGTTTGGATGAAATGCACTTTCTCTCCAACTTTGAGACGAGATAATTGTTGTTAAACTTAAATGGTTATTTACAAACAGATTTATTTATGTCTGTATTTCTCGGATTTTTATTGGGTGTATGTTTTTGTTAAAAGGCGATTGGTAAAATCTTGTGATAACTTCAACTTCAACTTTTTGTCAGTCATTCAGTCACTCTACTACTTCGATGATTGATTCCCGACACCATCACGTCGATCGTTTGATATATAGAACATTCGTTTTGGAATAAAGATGATTGGGTCAAATGCCATCACTCTGGTGCATTCCGGAGAAGAATGTTATCAAAAAACATAATTGCGTATTTTTTCAAGTTTGATAATAGACAAAGTATTCTACTCATTTCTAGAGTTGGAAATAAAGTTTGTACCAGTTCTTCCTCTTCATTGCAGACAGATTGGTCCATCTCGATTCTCGTATTTCTTTTACGTGAAAATCTATCAATAAGGATCTTTCGCTGACTCAACCATGCAAGTACCTTCATTCAAAATTTCACATTGAGATGTTCTTGTCCAGGCTGTGGCACGTGGCATCATCAATGGAGAAATTTGATTAAGTTACCACCTAAATCCAAAGCTACATTAACTGCAGATTCAAATTCAACCAACAATAGCTTTGATAAGAATTACGCCCAAATTTTAAACCATCACAATGTTTCGTCTGGTTTTTAATAACGCAATTCTAAAAATTTTGATAGATAAGATATTGACCCATCTAAGATATTTAACTTCAATTGGCACACGATCATTTTATTCTCGTATAACAAAGGATTTTTTTTTTTTTTGGCCAAGTATAACAAAGGAATTTGATGAGTAAGCAATCTCTCTTTTTCTCGATAGAAGTTAATGCTAAAAGAACACTAAAAGTGAAATAGACTTTGAAGTTTGATGTGTACCAAGCTATATATGTACGTACATGCTTGAGTTATAATTTTAGTTTTAAATGTGTTTTCTGTTATTCTATGAATCCAGGCACTGAAGTTTATTTTAAATTATTATTTCGTATTTTTAGTATTCTAAGGTTAATATATTAAGGATTAAATATTGAAATTTATGTGATTTAATTATCCTTATCTAAACCATTAATTCATATTTCATAGGATTAGCAAAAACTTAATAAGAAATAGCAGTAACATTTGAAAGCCAAACTGCAACTTCGTGTGAAACTAAGACCACTTAATTGTGTCATGGACTCAAATTCATAGGACAATATTTACCACACTTCTACCTCGTTGATATTTGCCTCAACAAAAACCTAATTGGTATTTCAATTAAGTGATTTTAAAATCTAATTTAATTTTGTAACACTAGATGATATAAATTTAGGATATTTTCACCACAAGGGAGATGAATAAGATTTTTTGGGTTGCAGATATACACATACATACTCTTGTTGGGTTTCTTGTAGCGATGTCCCTCTCCATTACTCTTCCGTTCTCCTTCTTCGCCGTCAGCTCGGCGGCGCGTCGTCCCCGGCAGACCGTTAAGACGAAGACGGCGGCGACGGTTCCTAAAAAGCAAGGTGACGGCGCCACCGTCGGGTTCGGCGGCAAACACAAAGACGAATTGTGGCGTTGCGTGGAGGGTTGTGGGGCGTGCTGCAAGCTCCAGAAAGGTCCGTCTTTTCTCTCTCCTCAAGAAATATTCACAAACCCCTCTGATATTGAGGTATATTTCTTTTTCTTTTTCTTTTTGTTTCTTGTGTTTATGAGACAAAAGTGTGAAGTGTTTGTTTTGCTTATTTGGGAATTTGTGTGTGAGATAAGTTTCAGCTATACAAAAGCTTGATAGGACAAGATGGATGGTGTGTCCATTTTGAAAAGAGTACTCGAACATGCTCCATTTACGCTGGTAATTCTAAAACTGCACGTGCATATATACATCTCCCACTCTTCATTTTCATAATGCTGATAATTCCTGTTTTGAATCTTCTCCTCCTTCTTTTTCAGATCGTCCCTACTTCTGCCGTGTAGAGCCTGATGTGTTCAAATCTTTGTATGGAATTCACAAGAAAAAATTCAACAAGGAGGCCTGCAGGTTCCTATCTGTTTTCTCATTTCATTCTATATATGTAGCTATTCGTTCTTTTGTGGGCTTCTTATCCATTTTTTTTTCCTCTGCAGTTGCTGCAGGGACACCATTAAGGCAATTTATGGTTCCCAGTCAGAAGAAATGAACAATTTCAATAGTTCAGTGAGGAGCTCATCTACTTAAAACTTTTTGGGCCATGGCTTCTTACTCATAATTGCTTAAGGTCGTTATCTTTTCCGAGCTGCTTCATTATTATTCTTCATCACTTTCTGCTTGTTTGTACAACTAAAAACCACACATGTCTATTTGGAAAACCAGAGGTAGGAAAATGGTTGTATTTCTACCATTTCCTTTTTCTTGGGAATTATATATTTATTTTCAAGAGTTCCTTCCAATGTTGAATTTTGCTTCATTTTAGTTTCTTTGTCAACTTAGGTTTTAAAACGGGAGATGTTCAAGTCAAATATGCCTGAGTTGCTTGGGATAATTAGCAACAACACAAGCAGCAGCTGATCTACGTGCAAAGCATCTCTGATAAATTATGATGGGTAGCTGCTAAATCGACATTTTAGTATTTTACAGAAAAAAAAAATGCTAGTCCCGGCATCGATTATTTGATTTGTAATCGATATTGTCCTGTTTTTTCGTCATAGTGTAGTATTTGTTTATATCTGTATGACCTATAGATAAAAATTCTATCTGTTCAACGAGAACACATTTGTCTATATGAAAGTGCAGCGTCTTTTAATTTAATAATTCTGCCTTTACCAGTTCAAGAGCATTCATAACTCACACCTCACGTCTTTTTCACTGAGTTCTCCAACAAGGGAGTAAACATTACTAACGCAAAGTTGCCACCCATTCACATGAAATTTAGCTAGTTTAAGCTTCTTTTTTTCCGATCTGAAAATTGAGAAGTCTAATGCAGCACAGTGTAGACCTTTCCATCATGTTGCATATTAAGATCTATCTTCTGGCATGTTTTTGACTTTTGTGGGTGAAAAAAGTTAAGGTTGGCTGGAAGTTTTTTGTATGCCTAGGCTGAATATAATTCATAAAGAAAATGCCACAGATATTAGGGTGCTGATTAACTCTATACCAACAAGGCCGAACTTTATTCATCGGAACCTCTTGCGAAAACTACCCTATACAAAAGATTAGTGGAAATCAAGGAGGAAACCATTATCATCAGTCTATTGATAACTGTGTAAACATTGTAATTTGGCAGTCCAGTCTTTGCACCCCTTCATCTCATCTGTAACTCAGAATGATCAAAGAAAGGAATGAGAGCAAAAGATTCTCTTCAGCTAAAGTATATAGCTCCCTCGTATTATATAGATCACCCCGTATAAGCTGCTACGAGATGCAGCATAATTCAGTCCCTTCCTGTTCATATATCTGCCAGAGATTGCTAAGCAGTAGCACCTAATTGAGGTACATACATGTGAGTATCGGCATTAGCACATTTCTTTCCACTTTGATATTCAACTCTCATGGATTCTGAATGTTGTAAGCCCAATGCCAAAACCCAAAGCATTTCTTCTCTCATCCTATTACATGAAACTAAATGTGAGGCAAATATACTGTACAAAAGATAGTTAGATGACCATCATAGAATAGTGCCAAGCCCCAGTTCATCTTCAATGTCATCTCCATCTTCAAATAACTTTACAAACCGAGCCTGATCACGCTCTCTCTTCTTCTTTTGCCAGTATTTATATGCACCAACCATTCCAATTATCAGTATAGTCGAGACCAAAGAACTTAGCAAAACCACAACTACTACTCCTATTCCTTTTCCACTGTCATGCCCAGCAGATGCAGAGCTCGAAACTGAACACATGGAAAGTAGTACCAAGATTAGAATATCAATTGATGTTAAACTGTTTATGCAAACATAAACCAGAACACTTTGTTCGGAAATGGAACAAAGTGTAATAAACTTAACACAGGCATGCCTAGTTAATTCCATACACCGAGAAGAACAAGAGAATCAACATAAAGAAAATAATTTGGGATCTAAGGTAGCAATATCATTGAAGAGAATTGGCGCACGAAATAGGAAGTTTAGACAAAAATACTACACTTCCTTTCTTAATTTATAGTTTTAAACTGAGGTCACTAATGCTCTTTTGCATGAATTCTGAAATGTGGACAGTATAACTCAGTTTTCCCCCCCCTTAAAAAAAAGCATCAACAAAATTAAAAATTTTATGACCAATCCAATATTTGCCAATTGTAGTGACATCTCCTAGATTGTAGTCACCTTTGCACAGCGAGGTCAGACTTTAAATAAATGAAGGTGAGACAGCACTCACCATTAGAAATGGATAAGCATTCTGCACATAAGAAAGTAGCATTAAATTCCTTCTCCTTGAACCGGACGTATGTCCCACGTGGGGCAGTAAAGTCAGAAGGACAAAACTCCCATTCTTCAAATACATCATCTGAAATAATGCTGTTTTCCTCATAAAACCCACATCGCTTGCACTTTGTACTTGAGAAATTAGTCAAAGGCTGGAAGCATGAAATACATTCTCAGTAGTTGCTAGCAACTTGAAAGATTAACACTAAATAACTACAAGAGTGCAAATACCATCCATTAAGGTACAGGTGACAGATGCAAATTACAGAGAGATCACGAGTGAAGGAACTAATTGACCACTCCAGTGTTCACTGATAAGAATAATCAAGATTCAGGCCAAAAAAAAAAAGAATTATCAAGATATTCTAGTCATCTGAGTTCGGAAATGATAATACGGCTGTTAAGTTTGCCAAAAACCCAATGACTTTACATTTGCATTGGTAGAAAACTACAAATCCAAAATTTCCAATTTCAGAACTCTTGGCCAATAAACAAAATGGTGCACCTAAAATAGGAAACGGCACAACCACAAAATCAGAGTGAAATCAGAAAATACGTGATTTTCTTAAGTTGGAAACAAGTAAACCATAACAGACAAAGTTGTTACAAGTTCTCCCACGAGGCCACGACAAAGATTAAGCTCCAGCTTAGAACCTGGCACATACCCGCATCAACTACTACTTTACCTTCCAAATGAAAAACAAAAAATTGATAAATTTGTGTTACTTTTGATACATCCCGAATGAAACTAGTTAATAAAAGAGTGACCCACAGGCTGTATCCATTTGTTTCTTTGTTCATTTGTGCATATATTCTATCAAGCAGTTTCAAATATCATTGCTTTCCTAATTCCTCAACTTTTATGCAATAAGACAAAGGAAAATGCAACGAAGAGTAGATAATTAGTGATAGTTCCTCTGCCGAAGCGATCTTGCTTTCAACATCATATCCATTTTGGACTCGGTTATAGCAACATTCAGTAAACAGGTTGCTGGGGTAAGTTTAGCGATGGGGAGACATAAACAGTTCATCAGACGCCAAAAAGGAAAAGAGTAAAGAAGTAAAAATAAACCTGCCAAGACTCTTCAGCCTTAAAAGTATACGAGACATGCGCTTTCTTGACATCAGGAAGCACCGTTTTGTTGTCGGCTTTGCATAGGAAATAAACAGTTGGAGTGACTTTCAGCCACTCGTGGGTTTTAAAGATTTCAATGGAACTCAACGTGACAACAGCAGATAATATGAATCCTGTGCAGTGAAAAGCAGAAGCGACCGCAATTAGATAACCATTTATACACACAATTCACTCACTTTGGCTCGGCAGAAAGTTAAAAAAGTCCCAAATATAGCGAACATGCAAAAACGATAATGAGCGGAAAATTCAACAATGTTACAGCTCGTACTGAGCTAAAAGTAGTAGGGATTACCCTATTCAGGTAATTAGGAATCCGTACATCCGTTCCACATGAATTAATAAAAGAAAAAGAAGGAAGGAAGAAGAAGAGGTGGTTGTTTCGGAGGGAAAAATTACCTGGAAAGTAGCCGAAGAAGATCCAAGAGATTACAAGGAGATTAGAAACCCTAGAATTTGGCAGATGCAGAATCGACATGGCAGGAGAAGTATTGGCGAAGGGTTCAATGAATGGCTAACATGGGAAGGATTCGATGAAGAAGGAAAGATCAGGAAAATGGCGGGAGTAGTGAGTGTGTCGTTGAGTCATGAATCTGTAAAACGACGATGGGGAGGAGCAAGGTATGAAAATCAAAGTGAAAGGGTATGGCTTGTGATGAAGAAACGAGAGAGCTATGGCGTTTTCCCTTGACCGGGTCGCATACTTGGGAATGCTCTTATTGGATGTTACTTAATTGGCGGGAAAACGTTGTCGTCTCGTCCAGCTATGGTCATTCATTCTGGAATGTGGAATGAGAGAGAGTCGTCGTCTAATAAACTAAGTGTCGTTTTGTTAAATGGGCCTGATAGATAGGTTTTATATCCAACCCCAACCTGCGTGGCCTATATACCGAAAGCTAGTATAAATTTTGGCAATTGTGATTGTGAGTGAATTTTACAATGAAATGAAGAAAGATAAATAATAAGAATATCATCGAGGAATTTTATTATAAGAAACAGAAAACGTCGTGATCACGCTATTAATAAGTAAGATGGAAGAGGTTGAAGATAGGAGGTATATATTTAGAAAAGTGAAAAAGAATAAGAAGGGAGTGATTAGTGAGAAGAAGGAGAGATATATTATATTATATATAAAGGAACAAATTAAAAGTTGGAAGCTTTTTAAGAATTGAGATGGTAAGATACCATAGGGGTAAGGTAACAGAGGTTTGTAGATGGAATAGAGGGAGGAGGGTGACTAATAATACTATAGATAGATGGAGGTGTGGTGTGAAGGAGCAAAAAGCACGGGAGGGTAGGTAATTTTCTATTTATAACCAAGTGGAGGGTGTATTATAGAACAGAGCATGCAAATATAAATGAAATCCCAGGTTGGCACAAGGATGGAGTGGCGAAACAGAAAAAACAAAAGGGAGAGGGAGCATGAAATGAATGGAAGATATGTAAATATATATAGATAGTATAGGTGAGGGAGAGAGAGGGCAGGCGCAGGGGTGCAATCTTTTCATATTATATCATTGGCCACAAATTAAAGCCGTTCTGGTTCTGGTTCTCGTTCTCGTTCTCTCGTTCTCTCCTTACTTATTAGTCCTTCCTTCCTTCCTAATCTGGTGATTCCGATACGGAGACTCCCCAACCACGTTTTAATTAATTAATTAATTTTATCCACAATGCAGCACCCGATAATTACATCTCCGATCTTGTTCCTGTTGTTGGCCATCGTGGTCGTCTCCGGCCATGTCTCCGGTTCAGGTCACCACCCATATGGAGGGCATCATCATCAAGCCCAACCCCAGCCAACCCCGCAACAGCAACAACAACAACAGTTACAACAACAACAACAACAACAGCAACAGCAGCACCCTCAACAGTTACCACAACAACAACAACAACAGCAACAGCAGCACCCTCAACAGTTACCACCACCACCACAACAACAACAACAACAACAACAACAGCAGCAACAGCAGCACCCTCAACAGTTACCACAACAACAACAACAACAACAACAACAACAGCAACAGCAGCACCCTCAACAGTTACCACAACAACAACAACAACAACAACAACAACAACAACAACAACAACAACAACAGCAGCAGCAGCACCCTCAACAGTTACAACAACAACAACAACAACAACAACAACAACAACAACAACAACAACAACAACAACAACAACAACAACAACAACAGCACCCTCAACAGTTACCACAACAACAACAACAACAACAACAGCAACAGCAGCACCCTCAACAGTTACCACCACAGCAGAAGGAGGGAGATTCAAATACGAACCCCAACCCGGCAAGGATGTTCGGATGGGACCCAGAAAGAGCGAAGCAGAGTTGTGGCGGGAATTCAATGAAGGAACAGCAGTACTGCCTTATGAAGCAAGAATTCCTGAACGCACACAACTGGGTGAGGCAGTATAATTTCAAACTGCCACCCTTGACGTGGGACGACAATCTGGCGACGTCGGCATTGCAATACGCGCAGAATAGAGCAAAGGACTGTAGGACGATACATTCGGACATGCCATACGGGGAGAACATATTCTGGGGGAAGAAGCTGCACTGGATGGCATCAGATGCCGTCTACTTTTGGTACATCGAGAAGCAGTGGTACGATTTCGTCAAGGTCACTTGCAACGCTCCCCCAAATAGCGTAGGATGCGGCCACTTCACCCAGATTGTGTGGAAGGACTCTACCCGCCTTGGCTGCGCCATTCAGCATTGCACCGATCAATCCTTGGGTATGCTCGTCATCTGCGAGTACGATCCTCCCGGCAATTATGACAACGAGAACCCTCTCGACGACAACAATGCCAAACATTCCTAACCTCACTCATCAATCTTTTCAAAATTCATACAACAAACCTTCATCTTCCATTCTTAATATATAAATTCCACTATTTTATATTCATTTATCATCAAACACTATTCTAGACTATTCATCTTCCATTGTTTTCTCTTCCACTTTATAAAGGATATCAATATTATCTTCCTTTTCTTTTAAAACAATTAATTACTTATCTTCCTTTTCTTTTCATATACTTCAAATTCATAGCCTTTATATAATTGGCGGTTCATGGTATCATGGTCAATTGTAACTTGTAAGTCTATTGGTTTTAGTGTTCAAACAACACCTGGTTACATAGACGATAGATCACGCTTACTGGCCTAACAAATCTATACTTTGTCACAGCTGTAAGTCTGTAACAGGGCAGAACAATTTGATAAACCATCCTCCTCCATTTTGTTTCACTACTTACTTAGAGCATACAGAGTAACATCATTTGGGCCGGGGATTAGAAAGAAAGTTGGTGTAGAACGTTCCAGTGTCAAAATTCTGCTTGAATAGAAAAGAAATATATATATATAAGTAACTCCATGGCAAAAACAGAGCAAGATAAAAATGGATGGGCAAAATTCTGAGTCATCCACCAATTGCGCTGGAATGGATTCCATCATTACGTTGACATTGTATCCTATCCTGAACGAATGAATGATTGATGGTCGAATTTGGTAAGAGGAGAGATAGGCAACGTGCAAGGTGAAACCCCTGAAATGGAAGTTAGTTGGAATCATGGAGAGAAGACTTTAGTATCTAACTGGTAAGCCTTGGTGAAGAAAGCTGGCCAACAGAGATAGGTAGACATGATGCTGCTAATAGTGGATGCGCCTATAAGCATATTCATGACCACAATCTGAAGCTGAATGGCCTCCAATGGGGAAGCCCCTCCCATAATAAGACCCGTCATAGCCCCAGGAAGCGAGATCAGACCCACAGTTTTGGCGTTGTCCACCACAGGTGAAAGTGCAAGGATCAATGCCCTTTTCACCTGCTGATGCGTAGCTTGTCGTGGGGTTGCCCCTAGAGCCAATGCCGTCTCAACCTGTCCCAATAAAACAAAGAAAGAAAATAAGTCCTGTTTGTTCCTGTATAATATATTGTGTAAGTAACTTGGTTGAAAATTTACTGACCAAGTTGATTTGCGTTTTGATGTCGTCTCGGAGTCGTTTCATGGTTACTCCGGTGACAGTCATTGAATTTCCGACCATCATGCCAGCAACGGGGATGATGTATCTGGGAGTGAAAGGGAACACACTGAGTAGCACCAACAGCAACATAGTGATTGAGGTTCCAGTCAGAATGGATGCCCCAGCCACATACTTCCCACGAGGGATTTGTTTCGCTCGTTCACCTGCCGTGTAACCCGCAACTGACACCTACACACACCAAATCCCACTATCATTTTTTTAAATTTCACAGAGTTACAGGTAAAAATCATGGAATAATAAAAACAATCTGCTCTTTCAGAAATCCAAAACGGCCATTGACTTGGATTACATGAATAAAAATATGCCAAAGTGAAAGAAAGAAGGCTCTGGAATTTGTTATGTATACTAGAAAGTGGAAAGAGGAAAAAGAGACAGAATCCCTTTGCACAATCATAAAGCACCAAGGGAAACGAGAAAGTTTGAGATAGAAATTAATTATCACAGCTATCCCCTTAAAGTTTAAAGTATATAAGTTTTTTTCATCATGTTAGATAATATTAATGGATATGATAGGTAATAAAGAAGGTGGGAATTATGAGAAGAGTAGAGAGTAGTGACCATGAAAAGGTAAGCAAGAATGATCCAGCCGACGTTGTGTTGATTGAAGATGAACTGCAAGACAAAACCAATAATAGAAAGCTGAAGAAAGGCTCTGAAAATAGCATACACCATCTCTCCCTCCAAACCTAGCTTCTGCATAAACGACAGCATCACAGCCAAAAGCACCACTGCAGTCGCAGCCATGGGCTTTCCCATGCCAATCAAAAACTGAATCATCCACGACAAATCCCCACCCATCCACACACTTTCTCTAGTAATACTCCCAATCCCAGTCTCCTCTTCAAACGTCTCGTTCTGGATTATCGACGCCATGCTCGATCGATATGTATGATTAGCTATTCGATGATCAATTCAAGCCCTTATATAATTAATTATATATATGAAGTTATGAACCCCAATCTCAGATACTACCTTCCCCACAGTTCGAATCATCTCGTGGAGTCTTCAACACTTGACACTCCCTGCCATGCCATCCCCCAAAATACAAATTCTATTTTCCAATTACATTTTTTTTTCTTTCTTTGTTTGTTTCTAGTAAGTCACGTATAAACAATGCACATGTCCGTTAAAAAATTCGAGAAAATGGACTTGTTTATAAACGGTATTCCGTAACTGACGGGACGTACGTACGACCAAGGACGGTAACGATCACGGCGGGTCACTTTTTCCCCTTCTTTGTACATTCATTGATGCTGACGTGGCAGTGACCAAGGACGGCACCGTTGTCTTTTCTTTTGTCAACTCTTCTGCGTGAACCCGACACATCATATATTCTCTCTCCTTTTTTTTCCCTTATTATTCTTGTATATGTATGTGGACATGAATTATTTAACATTCATGTAAACCCAACTAAATTTTAGTTTTATATTTTATTATTCTTTTTACCCAAGCTAAGCTGGATGATTGTACTTTTATATCTATTCTATATATTTCTTAGATCATGAAAAAAATAACTTATTACAATTATTCTTTGCTTCTTTCCTTTGTTTTTTTTT
>QANZ01021853.1:137892-160206 GCA_003254925.1 Chamaecrista fasciculata | reverse complement strand
TTTTTTTTGGATAAGAAGAGCCTCAAATTTGTTCAAAGAATAGAATCAGTCTGGATTGGCTTTACAACCATACATTACCATCAGACACAGTACACACAGGATAAGGGAAATCGCCAAGTGAAAAGCCTTTGAGGGTTGTCCCTTTTGCGTCACAGCAAGTTGCAACTATTAATGTTTTCGACTTTTACTTATGCAATTGGGAGTTAAAAATATATTTAATAAATAGTTATAAAAATATTAAAATAATGTTAACCTAAAAGAAATCGATCTTAAAAATGACCAATAAAATCCATTTTATCAATAACTGATTATATTAGTTTGATACAAATTTAACGAATCATGTAATTAAAGAACCTGGCGTTAACACTTAGATACTGCAGTCCTCCTACAATGCTTCTGTAAAATTTTGGATCAGAGAATGGAGCTCCCTGAAGTTTAGAAAGTTTAGGTGCAGTAGACATTGGTGTTACACAAGGATTTGAATCTGCCATACCAGCTTTCTCAAGAAGCTCATTAATGTATTTGGCTTGAGACAATAGAACAGTACCATCAGGATTTTTAATAACCTCAATGCCGAGAAAATAATTCAACTGACCAAGATCTTTTAATGAAAAAGTTGAATTTATTTTAGAAATAAGACTTGTAACAGCTGCAGAATTGGATCCTGTAATAATAATGTCATCGACATATACTAAGACATATAAAGGCTGACCAGAAGATGTGTTAATGAAAAGAGACTTGTCACATTTGCTGAATTTGAACCCCAAAGTTATGAGAAGTGAAGACAGCTTCTCAAACCAAGCTCTAGGAGCTTGTTTGAGACCATAGAGAGATCTGTTTAGCTTGCAAACTAAACTTTTGTCAGAAGATTCAAACCCTGGTGGCTGTTGCATATACACATCCTCAGTAATATGACCATTTAAAAAGGCATTATTGATATCAATCTGATTAACAACCCAATTATTTGCTAAAGCAAGAGAAAGAATAATCCTAACAGTTGTAGATTTAACAACAGGACTATAAGTTTCTTTAAAATCAATGCCTTCTCTTTGATGAAAACCTTTAGCAACTAACCTTGCCTTGTATCTTTCAATAGATCCATCTGACTTTTCTTTTACACGAAATACCCATTTACATCCTATGGCAGACCTTCCAACAGGTAAGGACATAAGAGACCAAGTATTATTTTTATGTAAAGCAGCAATTTCTTCATTCATAGCTTTAGTCCAATTTGGATCAGACATTGCAGCAGTAACAGTTCTAGGAATTGTATGAGTAAGAAACACTTTTGGTTTGAATATGCCATTTTTACCTCTAGTTGTCATAGAATGAGCAATTGGTTGCTGAATTTGTTGTCTGACTTGAGAACGAACTGAGGAATTTTCATTATGGGAAGATATAGAAACAGAAGAATCATGAGAAGTATCTGACACATTTTGTAAATCATGATTTGATAATGACTCAAATGAGTTAGATAGAGGAATTGAAAAAGAATTAGAGGACGAATTATTTACTGGTGTTCCAGAGGACGAATTATTTACTGGTGTTCCAGAGGACAAAGAATTCTGAGGAATTTGTAGATTTCTATTTGGTAAAGCTGATGATACTGAAGTAGAAGACTTAGAATCAGTGATTAAAGGTGGTAAAGAAATTTTTGAAATGAGTTTATTTGGTGAAGAAGAAATTTTATTGAGAAAAGGAAACTGACTTTCATCAAATACTACATCCCTAGCAATATAGATTCTAGCAGTGTTGTAATCAAGACACCTATATCCTTTATGGTTAGGACAATAGCCAAGGAAAACACAATTTACAGTTCTAAATTGCAGCTTGTGTTTATTATAGGGACGAGTAAAAGGATAACACAGACAACCAAAGGTTCTAAGAAACAAGTAATCAGGGATTTTATTGAACAAACATTCAAAAGGTGATTTTGAATTCAGGACAACAGTAGGCAATCTATTTATAAGGTGAACAGCAGTAGTGAAAGCATCAGACCAATACATCATAGGTAAACCTGCTTGTGCTAACAATGTCAGACCCATCTCTGTGATATGCTGATGTTTTCGTTCTGCCAAGCCATTTTGCTCATGAAGATGAGGACAACTGATTCTGTGCATTATGCCATGTTGTTTAAGATATGCTGACAAAGATCTGTACTCTCCACCCCAATCAGATTGCACTGCCAAGATCTTCCTTTGTAACTGCAACTCTGAGGATGCTTTAAAATCGAGAAAAGCTTGTAAAACATCTGATTTCTTCTTTAACAAATACATCCAACAGAAACGTGTACAAGCATCTGTGAAATGAACATAGTACTTGAATCCTGAGCTAGACACAACTGGTGCAGGCCCCCACAGGTCTGTATGAACTAACTTTAAAGGATAGTGATAGGTAGAACTAGATGGATAGGATGGAGATTTATGAAATTTGCCATAGCAACAAGCTTGACAAACTCCAGACAACTCTTTATTCTTAATACCTATATTACATACCTGAAGCACATTATTAACAACCTTACCAGCAGGATGTCCTAATCTATTGTGCCAAACCGAAAACTGATCACTATTAGTACTTGAAACCAATGCGAAAGAATTACAGGCAGATGAAACAGAAAATTTCAAATGATCAAGGACATACAACCCATGCCTAACAGTGCCTTGTAAAAGAACCTTGTGAGTAACCTGCTGCTTGACAACAAAGTAATCAGGAAAGAAAACAAAATAAGCATTGTTATCCTTAGAAAACTTTGTAACACTTATCAAATTTTTACTGATGGAAGGCACATGAAGAATATCTTTCAGAAGAAAGGACTGATTACTAGCTGAAGTAGTAAATTTAGAAGAACCAATTGATGAAACTAACAAACCTGAGCCATCTCCAATAAAGACTTGCTCAGGGGCTCCATAAGAAGATCTGTCAGAGAAAGAGCTATCATCATAAGAAAGATGACTCGAGGCACCAGAATCAACATACCAAGAAGCATCACAAACAGTTTCTGGAGTTGCTAGCATAGCTTGAGCAGGAGTAGGATTTGCAGTTTGTGGTGCTGGAGGTCTAACCAATGCACCAGAACCAGAGGAACTAGTATTGGTGACATTACCAGTAAGCATATTAGGATCAATAGTGTAGGAAGAATCATAACGAAACCAACATTGTGAAGCAATATGTCCATTTTTACCACAAACTTGACACTGAAGATGAGATTTAGAAGATGAGGCTCCATTTTGAGGAAAAAATCTTCCTCCACGATTTCCATAACCTCTGCCTCTAGGAGAAAACCCTCTATTACCATAACCTCTATTAAAACCACGACCTGCAAAATTATTTCTACCAAAACCACGACCAAAGCCACCTCTATTTGAGTAACTATTAGATGTATGAGCTACATTAGCAGACACAATATCAGCAGGCTTAGACTCTTCAATTCTTGATTCTTGAGTAAGTAATAAAGACTGAACATCAGCAATGGAATATGAATCTTTTCTTGTAAGCATTGAACAGACAAATGGATCATACTCTGATGGAAGACCTCTAAAGATGCAATTTAGCTGATCATTAAAAGAAAGTGGCTGACCAATGTTAGAAAGCGAATCTGTGATGTTCTTGATTTTACTAAGATACTCCATCATAGTTTGTGAACCTTTTTTAGCATTTTGTAACTGTGTTTTCAGCTGCATTTCTCTAGCTCTAGTTTGAGAAGCAAAATTATCTAAGATAGTATGCCAAACTTCAGACGAAGACTTACAGCCAACAGTCTGTCCTAACAAAGACTCAGAAATAGAAGATAATATCCAGGATAGAAGTAACCTATCTTGCCTGGACCAATCAATGAAAGCATCATTGATTTTTCCAGACAATTCATCAGCCTGAGAAAGAAACTTCGGTGGAACCTGAGGATGAGCTTCGATGAATTTGTCCAACTGATAACCATAAATGGCAGACTCGATCTGCTGATGCCAAAGGAGGAAATTAGAGCTATCTAATTTCACAGAAATCGTATGAGAGAAGCTGATAACTCCATTCGATGGTTTGAATGGAACGGATGAAGCTGCTGCAGCAGCTGACGACGTTGGATTGCTTTCCATGGAAAGACTTAAGGCTCTGATACCATGCTTGATTTCAGAGAGAACAAGAAAATTCTAAACTGAGAAGAAGAGATTGATTTTCATATTGAACAGAGAAGTACACTGTGGTTTATATACACGAATATGAAAACAGAAATTGGTTCAAAAGAAGATCTAGAAACCTAACTAAATGAAAGCTGTAATAACAAAACACTAACAGACTAACTGAACCGAAACTAAAATGCTGAGCTGGATTAGTTAGAATGAGCTGGAGCTGAGCTGGATACTCTGTCAATATCCAGCTCAGCTCCAGCTCATTCTAACTAATCCAGCTCAGCATTTTAGTTTCGGTTCAGTTAGTCTGTTAGTGTTTTGTTATTACAGCTTTCATTTAGTTAGGTTTCTAGATCTTCTTTTGAACCAATTTCTGTTTTCATATTCGTGTATATAAACCACAGTGTACTTCTCTGTTCAATATGAAAATCAATCTCTTCTTCTCAGTTTAGAATTTTCTTGTTCTCTCTGAAATCAAGCAATCCTTAATTAGTTTGTTGTTTTGGTTGGAACTTTCTGAACTCACTGTATGGCCACATGCGACCCCCGCGGATTACACATGGTGATGGAGGTGTTTAGCAAGAAAATAATATTTAATGTTAACCATTGATTTGAACAAGAACAACCCCCCTTTTTGCTTACAATAAAAAAACTCTTTTAATAAAATAGTGCACATTGAAAAAGTAGAAAACAGATATGATGGCGTTGTAAGAAGAAGATAGACTTGTTATTTAATGAAAATAGCAGATTCCTATATATTCTGGAATTCCGGTAATGTTTCTTCATCATGTGACTTGTATAATGATACCTACCTTCACTTAATCAACCCAACTTTAATTTTTGCCGTGATGGAGAGACTAGAGAGAGCCGAGGATCCACTAGTGCTAGTAATGATGCTTACATTTACATGGTGCATGCAGTTTAATTAGATATTATATATTGTTTGAGCGAATTCTCTGTTGGTGGAATATATATGATATATTCAAAAATATGTGATGACTGTGGAAAAAGTATATTAGATGCAAAGGGAACAAACCAAAATCCAGCGTCAACTACAAAGAGAAAGAGTCAGTAGGTTGAATTAGTGATGCGGACGCCACTGGTTTGATTTTGACATTTGTCCACTTGTTCATTTTCTCTTTCCCAGGGAAGGTTGCTACTGAGCAGGTTACCACATACACACCTCCTGGGCCCTCCCTCCACTTAATATTATATTTAGACTAGGGTAAATTTCACTTTGGTACCCTGTCCTATTGACCTATACCACTTTGGTACCCTGTTGTTTCAAAAGTGTCACTTTGATACCCTGTCCTTTAAACTGTTATCCACTTTGGTACCCAATTGAAAATTTCCGTCAAATTTTAATGGTGTGAATTTCACAAGGGACCAAAAAGATAAAATCAACTTCATTCAAGGACCAAAAACACAAAATCAACTTATTCTTCACCATTTGCGATTCTTTCATCATCTTCACCCGAAAACTTCGCCTTTCATCATCTTCACGAGAAATTAACCATTCATCTTCCATTTGCATTTCAGTTTTGCCATTCATTTCACTCCAATTCGTGATTCCGTTCAAAATCGAAATTCATTCATTTCACTCCAACTCGCCATTCACTCCAAATCAAAACCCATCTTCGCTATCTCAGATTGGCACCAGTCATTTCACCCTCCATCTTCAAATCGAAACCCAAAATTCAGAGTTAATGGCGAGTTAATTCCTCCAACTTCGCAAAGAGTTAATGGCGAGTTGAAGATGGAGGGTGAAATGACTGGTGCGAATATGAAATCGCGATTGATTTGGAGTGAAATGAATGAGTTTCGATTTGGAATGGAATCGCGAATTGGAGTGAAATGAATGGCGAAACTGAAATGCAAATGGAAGATGAATGGTTGATTTTGTTAGGAATTTTTGGAGAGAAGAAACATGGAAGCTCTCATAAATTTTTTTTCTTTTTTCTCATGAACTTTGTTTTATTCATAGCTCCATAATGATAGGTACAAATCAAATTCCTTTTATAGAGGAAATACACATAATTAAATAAAAGATAAATAAAATAAAGTAACTACTTATCCCTAAAATCATGTACCCACTAGTTAACTCATATATATGACTAATTAAAAAATAAACTAAATCTTTAAAATTCAAATCTGATGCAACAGATTTATGCTTCCAATAACAATATTATTTTATTATTATTATTATTATTATTATTATTATTATTATTATTATTAATTCCCAACAGATTTCTCATGAAGATGATGAATGGCGAAGTTTTCTGGTGAGGATGATGAAAGAATCGCAAATGGTGAAGAATAAGTTGATTTTTTGTTTTTGGTCCTTGAATGAAGTTGATTTTATCTTTTTGGTCCCTTGTGAAACGCACACTGTTAAAATTTGGCAGAAACTTTCAATTGGGTACCAAAGTGGGTAACAGTTTAAAGGACAGGGTACCAAAGTGGCACTTTTGAAACAACAGGATACCAAAGTGGTACAAGTCAATAGGACAGGGTACCAAAGTGGAATTTACCCTTTAGACTAAAGGGCACTTTTGGTTCATAACTTTGGCAAAGATTTCAATTTGGTCTCATAATTTTTTTTGTTGCAATTTTAGTCTCATAACTTTGGCAAATGTCTCAATTTGGTCTCATAACTTTTTTTGTTGCAATTTTGGTCTCATAACTTTTGAAAATGTCTCACTGTTGGTCCCAAGCTAATTTCATTCATCATCTGTCATTAAAATTGACCTGACATACTAAGTTGGATGATGATGTGGCAAATATGGGTGAAGTTATGGGATGGATGGAAATCAACTTGG
Source organism: Chamaecrista fasciculata (assembly GCA_003254925.1). Taxonomy (NCBI): domain Eukaryota; kingdom Viridiplantae; phylum Streptophyta; class Magnoliopsida; order Fabales; family Fabaceae; genus Chamaecrista; species Chamaecrista fasciculata. Next base: position 153,266 of record QANZ01021853.1, on the reverse strand, counting down.
GACCAACGGTGAGACATTTTCAAAAGTTATGGGACCAAAATTGTAACAAAAAAAGTTATTGGACCAAATTGAGACCTTTGCCAAAGTTATGGGACCAAAATTGCAACAAAAAAATTTATGGGACCAAATTGAAACCTTTGCCAAAGTTATGGGACCAAAAGTGCACTTTAGCCTTATATTTATATACTTTCTTTCTCTAACCTCTCACATTACATAATTATCTCCACTTCATTGACCAATCATTAACATTTTTTGGGTAAATTACACTTTGGTACCCTGTAGTTTAATCATATTTTACTTTGGTGCCCTGTAGTTTTGAAAAATTATACTTTGGTACCCTAGAGTATTATCCATTAACATTTTGGTACCCTTTGGAGTTATTTTATAATTTTAACCATAAAAAATTTTGTAAAAATTATATATTGACCCTAAAAAATTTTCAGAAAATTATAATAAATAGATCTTTGGATACATATTATCTAGAGACTACAATGAAAACTTTAAAAAAAATTTAAGGTCAATATATAATTTTTGCAAAATTTGTTATGATTAAAATTACAAACTAGCTCCAAAAGGTACCAAATTGTTAATGGAGAATACCACAGGGTACCAAAGTGTCATTTTTTAAACCATAGGGTACCAAAATGTAATTTACCATTTTTTTTTGTTCAAATGCGAAAAAGAATATATGTTTTTTTCTTTCAAGAAAAACAGTTACCCAAGTGAACCAGCCCAACTTTCATATTGGGCCATGTGGACTCTTAATGGGCCGGATGGTTGAACCGAAGGCCTTCACTGCCTCCTCCTGCTTCTTCTTCTTCTTCGTAAATCGTAATCGTATGGTAAGTGCCTCCTCCTCTTCGTTGTGAGTGTTTCCGTTTCAAGGCTCCAAGCTCGATCTCGCTCCGACCATGAGTCTGTTCAGAACTGCACTGAGATCCAACTCCACCTTTTCTACATTTCAAAAGAGTGATGGTTTTTCGCTTCTTCGAGTAACGCCCAGGTTGTCGTTTTCCACTGAAGCACAACAACCATCTCAGCTTCCAAACCCTGATTCATTTCCGCAACATCGTCCTGGTACGCCATTTCGTGCAATTCCTCTCATTTCACCTGCTACTCCACAAAATAGGCCTTCTAGGGTCTTCAATATGAAACAATAACCTCACTCTCTAGTTTTCAATTTTGGGTTTTTTACTTAATCAGGGAATAGTTTTTTTTTTTTTTTTACATCAATAATCATGCTGTGCGCTATTTTATTACATTACTGATTATTTATTCAAGTTACGGCGAAGATTCTCTTGATGAAATTGGTGGAATTAAAATTACATTCCCAGTAATTTTAAATACTCTAATTGATGGATGTCCAGTATATTATAGTTGGATATCTGTGATTTATATGTATACATATCTCACTTGATAACAAGGTTATGCTAAATGCATGTATCCCGAAGACACATATTGCTAGTTGCTTGGCATTATCAATTGCTAAATTTATTACTTTCACTTTTGATTCATCAGTTGTTCCAAGCGTTTTAGCCAGATGCTCACTCTTTTTATCTGTCTCTTTTCTTAGGTTTCACTTATGGCAGGCTGCTCAACATTCGTAATTATACCCTCAAAACAGATATCATTCATCTTCTTAAAGATTGTAAATTGACTATGGAGGATGTTAAAGTGGAGTACAGCCGTTTCTTTTTCGCGCAAGCAATGTAATGCCTTCATTCTTCTATTTTGCTTCAGATTTAACGTTTGGCACTAGAATTGTTATCGTTAGCATTTCTTGCCCTCCAAAGTATGCCTTTGTCTGTTCCAGTTGATTCCTTTAATAAAAGGTTGATTTTATTTCTAATGTTTGTTTTTGTACTGTGCATCATCAAGGTATGAGTTGTTTATATTCTTCCTGTGAGCATTTTATTGCCGATAATGATAATCATCTTTAAATTCATTTATACATTTATACTTGAATAATACTGTTTTTAAAAAGGTTTTGGCTGTCATCAGGATGTTGCAATTCCGTTCCCCCGCTGACTATGGTCTGGCTACTAGAGTGATTAATAGGCACAGTGAGATTTACAAATTGGAAAGGGTAAGCAGTTCTTCTTGTGTGTGTTGCAGAAAGAGTGATCAGGCTGTGTTTGTTTATACCTGACTAATGATTGATGATATAAATTATTGACTTTTCTTTGGTGTCAGGCTGATCCTGCCAGATGGGATTTTATTACTCCGTATGATGGAAAAACTGTACGTATAGATTAATGATAAGCATCTTGTGCTTCTCTGGTTTTTAAGAAATTGAAATGATGGTTATTCTTTGATGGGTCTACACTAAGTGAAGATAAAAAGGCTTCTTATACGTTTCAAATGAAAAATGAAAAATGTTGGTTATATTTGTACATAACAAATAAACTTCCAAAAGATAGGATCTGTTTTAAATATGAGGAGTATCAACTACAAGGTACATTTTTCTCCTGCAGAACAATGGTGCAGAGATCAGATAATTTTAACTGTTTCAGTTTATGTATATTTGACTGAAGACATTATGTTATTCACTTATTTGATAGCAAGTTGCCTAATTTTCAGAGTAGGTAGACTACCAATTTGGTGTGGATGCCAATATTTTAATTTAAACTAAAGGTTTTTTTGGCTATATATTAGTTATATATGCAATAACCAAGCAGAGTTTTGGTTATGAAGATTGCTCTACTTGTTTAAGCACTTTGATTTGTTTTGACCTCTAAGACATTACAGTTATCTAAAAAGCTTCGTTTTGTTTTTTAAAAAAAAATTCAGATTGTAATGCGTGGGATTCCTCGAAATGCGACAGTGGATGAAATCGGACGCTTTCTCTCTGGATGTGAATACGATCAGACCTCCATCAATTTTTCATCAAGGTTATTGCCAACTATTTCTCAATCCAAGTAATGTTTAACATTATGATGTACTCAAGATGAGTTCTGTTTTTTTCAGACAAGGAGACAATGTACCTTATAGAATGGCCATCGTACGTTTCCGTTCAAGGACTGAAGCAATGAATGCTTTCATCACAAAGAACAGGACGTTTTGCCTTAACGAAAAAATTTCGATAATGATTCTTCAGTGACGAGTGTTACAGCCTTACAGGAGCATTGCTTTAAGATATAGAACATGACTAGTTTCACGACCTAGTTTAACTTGTATTGCTCTTTTGAACCTTTAGTTTTGCATCACTAAGATTCAATTGGAAGTCGGTTCTGAATAGAAATATGAAATATCATTTTGAATATGCACCCTTAAAATAGTATGGTAGTATGGTCATTCTGGTGTTTGACTAGTCTTTCTGCACTAGATCTGCACGCCGCTATCAACTTTTTATGAAGCCTAGAAGAAAATGTTATGAGCCCATATTTTGGATTAGATCTTGGAGCTTCCAGAAGGAAACCAGACTATGATTATCAACTCTGCATGAACAATTATCTAATTTTCGCTTTAGGAGCCATTGAATTGACGTAGAATGGACATTCTTTAACAATAAATGCAGCAAGCGGACATGAGGATGGCACGCCAAGGTAAGTAATTGAATCTCGTTCAATTCCCTGCTTTATAAACTCTTGGAAAAAATCAATTGTCGATCTTTCCTGCTTATTTCTATATTCTTGTTTCGATAGACACCTCATTTAAATCCCTACAACACCCTATTGAGATGCCTTATCAATGTGCAAATGACAACATTATCTAATTCAATACTCCCTATTGAGATGCCTTGTTGAAGGATTTTTTTTGTCATAAAATATCTGATGTTTTACAAAATCAAGAGAGCATTAATTATTTTTTTACCATTTTATCCCTATTAAAAGTTAAAGGTATTGAATTATTGAGAGTAACTAGGAGTAATTTAATGAGGGCAATTTAGTCTTTCAACTCAAATTTATCTTCATTCTAGAAAAATTAATCATTTTCTTAATATGTGTGTATTTACCTTAAAAAGCTGATATTGTGGGACAGAGGGAGTACTTTATACCGAACAAGAAAGCAGATCATCATCGTGTTCACACATCACAATTCTCAAGACAAGATATTACCTCCTCCTCATGACACGTTTATAATATAAGACTTTTTTGTCATATAAATAGGAGAGACACTCAAATTGCAGTAAGAGCAAGGGAGCAAACGTCTAAATTGTAGGGGAAAGTGGGAGAAAGGGTAACAAGATCAAAATTGGGTTTCTCAAAACTACGCTCATTTTACAGCCAGTTGTTACATATCACAGTGAGGCTCGTGATACATTTGAAATTTCCTTGCTTGATTCGCCTCTCACATCCATACCCTATTACCTCAGTTCCTTGTCTTGAAAATAGCATCCTTTGCTTGCTGGCGAAGCATCTCAACATACTCTTAAAGTATTTTTCCTTCATTGTTTTCAATATATATGAGCCCATAATCATAGCTTGGTTTGCCACCGAAATGTCGTATATCTCCATTACAGGGAATGTCCACTAGGTCTAATTTTATAATCTCATGACCATAATGCCCATCATCAAAGTATAATTTCCCCTCATCATTTAACTTGCATAGGGTAGAAAATTATACATAGTACCCTGAGAAGTCGGCCAAGGGACTATTCATAAGTTGCCAAGTTGTTTACTTATCTTCTTTGGCATTGCATTATCGTTTTGGAGTACCTTGTCGGTGACAAGAGAAAGAAGCCATTAAAGTGGGCCAAAGTCTGAAGGTTTCTCCTGCTTGTTTTATTGCCATGAAGTCGTTAAAGAAAACAGTCGATGCCAAAGAAAACAGTCGATGCCAATACTTGGAGTTGGAGTGGATATATATATATAGCTAAAAGCATAAGAGCTGTCAGCTGTGAGATCGTGGTTGAACTGGACACTTAGATGTGGACAAAATGCTCCATCTTCATAATTTTCTTTCTTATAAATAGGTGTTTGTCGTGGTTAGGTTCATTCATGTTATCATCTAATCCATCCATATCTAGATGTCATATAATTACACACACAGTATATTTATATGATAGAATGGTATAATAAAATCTTATATACCTTTAAAAATGATAGAAATGCTAAATGATAATTATTTAATTCAAGTTTTTTAAGTTAATAAAATGTTTATATCTTTTCTACGTATTACAATTTTCAGTCATCCTATCAAATATAAACAAGTTCAAGAGACTGACCCACTGGTTGATTTGAGCTCATAGAGCATGCATTATATAAGGGGATGACAAAAAAAAGGAGATTGGAAAACCGACTTGACAAAATAAAACCAAAAAGAAAAGGAGAAAGGAAGAGGACAAAATTAAGGATAAAACGGTGAACAGAGAATAGAATAAATAAAGGAAGGAAGAGGAGTGATGGGAGTGAGTGAATAATATAGTAGAATCCCAAGGAGGATTATAATGTATAATTAATTTATAAGGAAGGTGCATGTATAAAAAGGCACACATGAATCCATTAATTCCTACTACATGCCTCATGATTCATGAACTCCAAAATGGAAGATTTTGCGAGCGTGATAATGTGTGCACTCTCCACTCTCAGTCCCACCCACCTCTCCCACCTCTCTCAGTCGGTGGCCGGCGCCACCCACCGCCACCATCTCCGACTGTCCTCCGTGCTCTCGTCTCCAACCCTCTTCTCTCTCTCTCTTCGCTACCTTCACTCTCTCTCTCTCTCCCAAAAGACCCTCCTCCTGGCTCGCCACCTCCTCTCCTCCCTCCACCTGCTCACGCGCCACCTCCACCATATCCCATACTCCCACGCGCCGCCTCTCTCCCACCGCGACCTTGACGCCGCCCTCCTCCTGCTCTTCTTCTGCGAAACCCACCAACACAACCCGCAAGCCCTGGTCGCCACGTCATCGCATTGGCGGCGCAATTTGAGAGTCCTGTTCTCTCAAAAGTTGTTCACGCTCTGTTATTCGGGCGTAGGCGCGTGTGCATTGATTCCTTACGTGGAGATGGTGAGCCGGAGCATGGTTGCAAATTGCGGACCGCATCACTAATTGCGGCCGCAATATTGCGGTTGCGGTAGGCAACGCAACCGCATCACACCGCAATTGCGGTGTGAGCCTAAATCACAGGGTTGCGCTGCAACGTAACGGTGTTGCGGCCGCAACGTTGCGGCGATGCGGCTGAAATGCGGTTACGTTGCGGCCTGGATGCTTATTTTTTTTTTATTTAAAGAAATATTGATCTGAAAAATAGTGTTTAGAAGAATTGGAAAGTTTATTGGTTGATTTATTATATCCACCACTTATCATTATAGCTTTAAATATGAGATAATAAGATGGAGAGATTGAATTTGAGAAGAATGAGTGAGGTGTGAGTTCATCTATGTGTGACGTCATATAATATATTTAACTTTTAAAATTTAATATTTTGTGCAATTTTAAAAAAATTCACGACCGCAATAACCGCAACCCGCATCGTAACACCCGCAATACCCGCAACCGCAGTAATCGCAACGCAACCGCAACCGCAGCCGCAACCGCAATTTGCAACCTTGAGCCGGAGCATGAGACTTGTGGGGGCAATGGGGTGTGGAAAGGAGAAGGAGAAGGAGTCTCCGGCGTCGGCGGCGGCGGTGGTGGGGCTGCCGGCGGTAGAGATGAAGGAGAGTGGAAGAGAGTGTGTGATATGTAAGGAGGAAATGAGAGTGGGGAGAGATGTGTGTGAGTTGCCATGTCAGCACATGTTTCATTGGATGTGTGTGTTGCCCTGGCTCTCCAAATCTAACACCTGTCCCTGCTGCAGGTTTCGCTTGCCCTCAGATGATGTCTATGCCGAGATCCAACGCCTCTCGGACCTCTTACTTCAACTATCTCCCACACTCACAGATTTCATTATGGCCAAGACTTAGCTAAGATTCTTTACATCTTTATTATAAGGTTATTCAATTACTTATTGTGAATGAATCAAAAGAAAAGATTTAGGTAACTAAATCTTTTCTTTTGATTCATTCACAATATGTAATTACATACAATAAATAGGATGCATCATTAAACTCATAATTAATCCATAACCCCTAGTGTTGTTATATATTGGCTTTCCACGAGGAAGCAATTAAGAGACCAAGAGCTCGTGCAAATGCTTCCATGTAATTAAACAAATAAATTAAAGGGTAAATTACACTTTGGTACCCTGTAGTTTGACCCTATTTCACTTTGGTACCATGTGGTTTGAAACTTGACACTTTGGTACCCTGTGGTATTCTCCTTTAATACTTTGGTACCTTTGGAGTTATTTTGTAATTTTAACCATAATAAATTTTGCAAAAATTACATATTGACCCCTAAATTTTTTTAAAGTTTTCATTTTAGTCCCTTGATAATATGTATCTAGGGACCTATTTGTAATTTTTTAAAAACTTTTTGGGGTCAATATGTAATTTTTGCAAAATTTATCATGGTTAAAATTACAAAATAACTCCAAAGGGTACCAAAGTGTTAATGGAGAATACTACAGGGTACCAAAGTGTCAAGTTTCAAACCACAAGGTACCAAAGTGAAATATGGTCAAACCACAAGGTACCAAACTGTAATTTACCCTAAATTAAATGATGTACTCAATTGTCAAAACATGCATGTAATCATGAATATATATGCCCATGTTTTCATCACCACGCTCCAACTTTCCATACATTTATTCATTTAATTTACCTTCGCATGCACATTACTATATGTATATGTATGTATTTACCGAACAACCACAACATTACTAGTTCGCGCAGTTACACTTACAAGACATCTATACTATATTATATGGCTCTACCTCTTATGGTTGGTCAAAAATAGTGAATTAAAAAATTAAAAAAGAAAAAAAAAATCACCCACTCTCTCTCCCACTCACTCTCCCCACTTCTTTAAAAAAATAAATGAATTAAAAAATGCAAAAAATAATTAAAAATTAAAAATGCCACCACTCTCTCCCCACTCACTCTCCCCATATGAAGTAATTTCAAATTGGTCCTAAATATTTTATAATTTCTCAAATTGGTCCCAAATTTACTCTTTTATCAATATAAAAATTTAATATAATCTTTAACTTTAAATCAATGTAAACGTTACATGCATATTGGCGTGCCCGTTAGGGCACGCCAAGCCCCTAGTATATATATATTAGTATTAGTTTGGTGTAAGTCCTGTACATATATATATATTAGTTTTATATTATATTTTTGTATACTAATTACTAATTAGTAATGAATTTTCGTGTGACAAAGAGTAGGGAAACAAATGACGTGCTCTAAAGTGTTTCGCGACATCAAAGATAGATTGTGATAGCTTTCATAAGAAGGTGAGTATAAACCCCACAAATTAATAATTTTGTTCCTTTTTTTTTTGGCCAAAAAGCTAATTGCATAGTGGTTTCATTCATCATTTATGTGAACATGCCTTTAGTGGTGGACAGAACATCGACAATAACCATATATGATGTACCTTTAATTTGGCAAAGCTTTTTTCTCAAGTTTATTTATTTAGCCTTAAGTAATTATAATTGTCGATGAGGTGACATATAAGACAGTTAATGGGAGATTTATCTTGTTAGTAAACAAGGGAGCTTTTAGAGTAATACGTTGTGCTAGTTCATGGTCACCTTGCCAAGCATGTCCCATGACCATAAACTACATTATTGCACTTCACACTTAAAAGTTAACTTAAATAATCCAATATCAAATCTACTCTCCTAAGCTTAGCTTGCACGACTTGTGACTTAAGAAACAAGAATTAAATCCTTTTGTTTACCAACATGTTGTGTTTAACATCTTGCTTTCTTCAACATTACAAAAATACTTTACATTTAATGGGAAATAAATAATTCACTAATTTTCTGAGCCCAATATAGGCCCCGTTTCCATGTGAATTTAATGATTTATATTAACAAAGTAGGCCCCTTTTTGGGCCTGTTTTAATTAAGCCCGAAACCCATAACTCTTTTTGGGCCCTCAGCTTAATTAAATAAATACATCAATTATGCATTACTGTTCCCAAAAATCTCAATGAGAGGGTTTCCAATTCCACGTGGATCTTTTTCTTTGGGTTTCCTTAACTGTGAGGTATAAGCATCGTTGTGTCGTTTACTCTGTAAAGCGAACAAGCTTTGAGACACTGTGGATGGCCAGAAATTAAAAAAGCCAAAAGAAAGAAAGAAATAAACCAATAAGCATGTGACATGTGCAAAAGCACCATATGATTACTTCATAACTTGTTGTTCCCTAATCCCTTTCGCTTTTATGATCATATGATATTGGCCTCTTCATCCAACACGTGTACCATCTCAAACCCTACAAATTACAGAAGTTATATATCACTTTTATGCCACATTCTACATAATAGCCAGCCCTGACCTTTATTATAAATAAGTAAATAACTAAATGAAATTGCTAAATCAATGTTAATCATAATAACCATATCTCTAGATCCAGACCCCAGAATATAAATGAGAGTTTAAATTATTTTTATTGTTCATGGATGATTAATTAGATATTGACATCCATGTGGAGTAGTGACATATATTATTTTTTGTGATGACCCTAGGAAAGAGTGAAGATGATGTGTCTATTAAAAGAACTTGAGGTGGTCCAGTAGAATAATAAAAGATAGAGAGATAGAGTTAGAGAGAGATAGAGTTAGAGTTGGTGTATTTAATTTAAAATTGCACAAGGATGAGTATAGTTAGGTGGAAATATTTGATATCTAGAACTAAATCAAGTAAAACATTTGCTTTCTAACTCATTTGCTTTGAGTGCGATGCAAGCCATAATTCTGAATTATGTTATCATTCTATCTTCTTCTTTTTTTTTCTTTTTGTCTTTTTTTTAAAAAAATTGAAGGCGTTTTTTATGCAGATTTAAAAAAATGATTTTGAGATTATGAACTCTGAAATAAATTAATTTATCGTTTAGTGTACGAATTATTTTTTTTTTAAATATTGTATCCACAATAATAACTTAATTTTCTGAAATGTAACTTTTTTATTCTAATGAGAATGTGAGATTACTTTATTTTCCTGAGATTCGATTATTTTAATATAATTAACGGATTAAAATATCCTTATTTCATATACCTCATTTGACATATCTCTTAATAATTGTTATATTTTAATTTTTAATTAATATTTAATAAAACTTTATATTTTTTATAAACTATATATCATTATTAGATTATTATTGTAAATTATTTATTATAATTAAATAATTATTATGAAATTTAAAATTTTTTATTTACTTTTAAAGTATGTTTAATTATTTTCTTAATATTTTTCAATGATATATATTATTATTGTTATTTATAAATTATAATTATGATAGAATTAAGAATTTTGGATTTAAGATTTTATTTTAAAGTTAAATAACATAAGTTGAATACTTAAATTGTTGTACAACTTATTTTATTAAAATTATTAGTTTAAAAATTTAAAGGAATATTTAAAAATTTATTATTCATTCTCAGAAATGTCGAAGTTAAACCAAACATAATATTATGACAATTTTGAGCATATTTTACAATATTCTGGAAAACATTTTAAGTCATTCAAAAGAACTTTCTAATATTTTCAGAAAAATCATATTTCCAATATTATAATTTCATGAATAAAAAAACTATCCTCATAACAAACGTCCCGAAATATTGAAACATTCATAATTCATTTAAGCTTCCCTATAATATTTGACACCTTCTCCATGAATTCAAACCCTCTGCAATTGAATGTAAAATTAAAAGATAATATAAAGAAGCTACTTTATTAGGTTAATTTTCTGATTTAGTATTGTTTTTAAAAAATAAAACTAAAAAAGACAGAGAAGAAAATGACAATTCATGAACATCACGCGAGGTAAGTGTGAGATGAGAAGTTATTTGTCATTTGAGGATGTTCAATTCAAATTTTGAAACACAACAAATAATAAATGCTGCAGACAGTACAGTATGTGTTTCTATTCAATAATAATTCAATTTTTTTATTCAAAATAAAAAATTGGTATACAAACGAAGATTTTTTTTTTTTATTAAAATTTACAAACGAAGATAAGTATTGATGAAATCATTTTCTTTAATAAATTCGTACGTTTATTTGTTGTTATATGATTTTGTAATTAAACCCATGCTGATTGCCTTCTTTTGCTATTTTGGTTATGTTTGAAAAGAAAAGAAACTAAAAAAAACCATGTAATTAACCTCATAATTTTAAATCACATAGACATACTTAATAGGAAGCGATGGATTCAAACTTTCTCTAATTAACGATGAAAATGACATTGTGATAACTGATAAACAGAGTAATAAAATATACAATTCGATAATTTGACTTTGTAAGTGCTGAAGCAAATCACTATGCTTTTTCATTCTTATTTTTTTATAACTTTTGATCACCGGCCAGTTACTTCATAAAATATTACAAGAAATTTCTCCAAATTTAATATAAAACATCGCATGAAATTGAAAATTACCCAACCTCTGGTACTCTGGTTAATTCACCAAGAAGCTTCAATTTTTTTTTAAGAAAATACAGAACAAGGAGTCGGCAAAAACTAATGTCTAATAATAATCGCCTGCAGTAATTTAATCATGGAAGTAAACTATATTGTCTTGTTGGTGAGGCAATGTGTCAATGTTTATATTTCAATTTGTACCCTTTAAAAGAATAAAATAACAAACTTTGTTGGCCTTTTATGCCATCCAAATTCTAAAGAAACATCCATTTCTTTACGCAACCCCTTGGCCGGATTTATGATTAATATAAATAATCAGTTCGAAACCGTGCAAGTTGTGAGTTTATTATTTTTGTTTAATGAAGTTTAAATATGCGATTTGTTTAATCTGATGATTATCTCCATGAGTGAACTGAATTCAAACTCGGCCTTGAGTAAGTACAAAAGGTACTTAGTTTGGAGTTGGAGGTGGATATTTATAACTCTCACACAGTCACAGACAATTCCTTCAAAAAAAGAAACAGCTGCTTTATCTTGTGAGCAATATAAATAATCCAGGTCACTCCTTTCCCTTTGCTTTCAAAATCCCAAAAATAGCATCTTTCAATTTTGAAAACGGACTCCTATTCTTCACAAGATACAGAAACTACACTTGTGCCTGCCTCTCTTCTCTTGTAAATTGTAATCCCTCTAAGATGAGCACATGCTGTGTCCAATCTGGCAACGATGATCCTAAAAGGAGGTACCTTTTTCTTGTTCTTTGGTTGTACATTGTTGAATCTGAAATGGGTTTCCATTTTCTAATGACATTGGTGTGTACAGGGAAGGAGATGAGAGTTTGAACACTGTGGAATGCCTCAGAGGAAGATTGCTGGCAGAAAGACAAGCTTCCAGAATGGCCAAACACCAAGCTGACTCTATGGCCAACAAGGTCTTCCTTCATTTTTGACATTCATCTTTTGTTTTCAAGTCAAAACCCTTTTGGATTTGTGTCATACTCCCACACATTATTCATTGATTCTGATTCTATCTCCTAACAATGGGAAATTGTGGTGCCTACTACTAGTTGGTTGAGCTGGAGAATAAACTGAAAGATGAGATCAAATTGAGGGAGAGAGCTGAGAGAAAGCTTCAGAGATTGAAGAACAAGCTTGAATCTTTAAACATTTCCTCTGTATCAGAAGGATCGGAGCAATCTTATTCCTCAGAGAAATATGAAACCCCTTGTACCTCGGCTTCCACAGATTCACATGGGACTGAAAGTGGAACAAAGCCTGACACAACAGACCCATCTCTCTCACAAAATGGAATGAACAATTTCTCAGAAACCCATGAATCTTTTGCCAAAGATTATGATTCTCATAATTCTTACTCACATTCTTCTTCCTCTCAACATCCTAATCCTCAGGATCTGATGAACAACGAAAGCAGGTACCTGATTTCAACATGCACCCTCACTGCGTTTCATGAAAATTTCTTACAGCTGGCTAATTTTTCTTTTTTTTTTTTTTCTTTCTTAATTTTCTGGTCATGTGTTCAAGTTCAAGCTCAATGTCTTCATCAAAATATTCCAATTTTCAAGATCTGAAGAATGATGAAAGCAGGTATTAATATTTTAACAATCTTATTATTATTATATTTGGAAATTCATTCGGAGACAAAGTACAGATTATAAATAATCTGTGTCTCTCAAGGTAGCTGTCAAATTTTTAAACTGGGATTATGTTTCACTGTTTCAGGCATTCTAGTCTAAGCTCAAAATCCTCAGTGACAGAATACGAGGAGGATGAAGATCATGGGGATATCATCGACAATTCTCTGGCAATAGTTCCAGTGAGTTTTGCATCAACAACAACAACTGAAGCAAGGAATGTAAAATCAGTAAATGAAAGTGTGGTTGAAACTCTAGAAGCATTAAGGCATGCCAGAGCAAAGCTAGTATGGTCAATGGGAGCAAGGCAAATGATTCAAGTTGGGCATACTTAGATTATTACACTGATATACTAGTAATTATGCTAAATTATAGTTATTCTACATGAGATGATGTATGATAGGGAATGAGATTATTTAACATTTAGCAACTGGCACTAAATTTGGTGGAAGCTAATAATAATAATGAGATGAGTAGCAATGGGAGAGTGTTAAAGTTGTGAGTTGTGGCCAAAAATATCACATAAAACATGTGATGTGGGGATTTGGTATCAGTCAGTGTGAGGCTTTAGTTTTAGCTTTGCCTTCTCAGTACTCTTTTGGCCATATTCTTTACTTATGCTTTTCTCCATTCTAACTTTTTATTCACTGTAACTCAATTTTGCTCTTGTTGGTGGCCCCTTTGATTTTTCTGACTCTTTTCACTGTTATACTTTGGAATTGGTTGATATGTTTAGATGAAAGAGTGTTTTATTTAAATTGAATAATTTTTCTCCCTTGGTTATTTTCTGCCTTTTTTCTTCCGACTTGGTTGAATGAGCTTAACTGTATCAGTATATGTGATTTTATATGCTAATTTTGTGTTAGTAGATTTGAATTTCTTCTTCTTGATCGTCAAAAGGATTGTGTCTCATTTGTTGACACGTTTCTAGCCTCCACAATAATGTTTCTCTATCGGTGAAGTAGTGAACCAAACAGCAATATCACCTACTTGGCTACTTTTGTTTCAACTCATTTTCCTTTCAAAATCTCCTGGTTCTTCATATACAGATCTTCATGACCATGTAAATTGTTGGTTAAACTATTGCTTTCTTTGTTATAAATTTGGACTCTCTAAATTTTTCTTAGAACTTGGTAGTGTCCCTTGAAGTGAGAGACACTAGTGTATAAAAACTAAAAAGAAAGTATAAGATTTGTAAAAATTGAATAAGAAAACCCAAGTCAATCATACATAATAATAAGGGTAAATTATACTTTGGNATTTCACTTTCTTATTTAGATAAGGAAGGATTTATTTGTGTTAATAGAAACAATAGATGTTCAATTTATAAAGATGATGTTTTATTTGCTTATGGAGATTTGCATGATAATCATTACATCTTAAAATTAGAACAACAACGTGATAATAAAATTTAGGGTAAATTACACTTTGGTGCCCTGTGGTTTGATCCTATTTCACTTTGGTACCCTGTGGTTTGAAACTTGACACTTTGGTACCCTGTGGTATTCTCCATTAACACTTTGGTACCCTTTGGGGTTATTTTGTAATTTTAACCATAACAAATTTTGCAAAAATTACATATTGACCCCAAAAAATTTTCACAAATTACAAATAGGTCCCTGGATACATATTATCTAGGGACTAAAATGAAAACTTTTAAAAAATTTTGGGGTCAATATATAATTTTAGTAAAATTTGTTGTGGTTAAAATTACAAAATAAACCCAAAGGGTACCAAAGTGTTAATGGAGAATACCACATGGTACCAAAGTGTCAAGTTTCAAATCACAGGGTACCAAAGTGAAATAGGGTCAAACCACAGGGTACCAAAATGTAATTTACCCTAATAATATATATATACACACACATAGTTGATTGAAAGAAATGTATGCGTTAGAGAGAGGAGAGGGGTGGCCTATTGGCGGGATAGATGAACAGGACAAGTCCAAAAACAAATGCTAGAAAACCGGAAACATAATTCAGAAATTAATTTGAAAACAAAGTCTGGAATTTTAGGAAAAGGAAACAGAGAATACCAAGTTGATGTGTTGGAATTGGTTTTGAATGTTGATGTTAAAATAATATAGAGAGGAATGCATGCATTATTGCAAGTTCCAAGGTGGTGTTTGGATGCGTGTGCCACATGTTTTTGTGTCTGTCTCCTCGTGACTCTTCCCTATCACAAACTAACAGCTTTATATTACATTTCAACGTACAGATTTATCACCTTCATACTTGCCCATGCCCTTAAGTTTCAATCAAGCCCTAAACTAATCTATATTTGAATGAAAAATTAGAAAACAC
>QANZ01021853.1:120427-137847 GCA_003254925.1 Chamaecrista fasciculata | reverse complement strand
CAAAAAAGAAAAAAAAAAAAAAAGGAAGAATTGTAACAAGATGGTGTGAGCATGCGACGCAAATTCCTGGGAGATCCATCTACAGATAAAGTATTAATTGGGTGACTTGGCTTTGGACTTTATAAAATATCACTTTCCTTCTTTAAGTAACTATGTTTCTTTTATTTTTCTTCTTCTTATTATTTTTGTTAGGTATCAAAGTAACCAAGAAAACGTGAGTAATGCTTCTTTGACTTGAAAATCTATCAGGCACTGCAAATCAAGCAATTTTTTTCCTCTATAAAAATCACTTGGATGAGTAGAATTCAAGAATCAATATTAGCATAAATAAAGCTAAGAATCTTTTTAAAAAAATGGAACAAAAAAAACCTCTAATCTAATGAGTAATGACTTAAAAATTTTACATGTATTGCATATACAGTTAGTTACCATAAGAGGGAACAGAAAAGCTGTGGGTGACAAACTCTGAATGTAGTAAAGTTATGAAAGATCACGAAATATAAAGCAGGAAAAACACGAGGTTAAGCTAGAAAAACAGAGGTTTAGTTGTTAAAAAGGTGATGCATCAGAAAATCTCAGCCATGAAATGGAAGACTCGTAGAAACCCACTTGACCACACGAAGATTAAAATCATAAGGGACAAATGAAGGGACAAGAATAACAATGTCAGACTATGTATACTTCTAAATCTCCCTTTATTTTCCCATCTTAGATCTCTTCCTTCTGACACACAATACTGTGTGGAACATCAACAATTCATCATCATTCATCTTTTTCTTCTTCTGCCAACAACCTCCAAACGCTTCTCTTATCCATTCCTCATTGCTCCCTTTTGATCACTCAGATCTTCGACCATCTCTGCCATATTGAATCTATACTTGCTTTTACCGCTTCCTCTGTTCCTCCTCATATATAACAAAAACCCATTCAGATATTCAAGGTACACACTATTTATGAATCTCAGTCATTCGTTCATACTGCCCATACCCATCTGTTCTTTCTCTGATGGGTATATAGCTTCATGATCTAGGATCCTGTATTCGGGTGTGATCAATGTAAAAAGAACAAGAAAAGAAAAAAAACTTTCTTATCAGATTAAGAATTTTTTGCGAAGAAATGGTTAAATCATCATGCTGGAAAGCATCGGTGGAAGGTGAAGAAGGAGAAGGAAGTGGAAGGGTTGATGGGCTTCTATGGTATAAGGATTTGGGGAACCATGTTTATGGGGAATTCTCAATGGCTGTAGTTCAGGCCAATGAATCAATTGAGGATCGAAGCCAGCTCGAATCTGGACCCTTCACTTCCAATCAAGCCACCTTCATAGGTGTCTATGATGGTCATGGAGGATCAGAAGCCTCCCAGTTCGTCACTGACAATCTCTTCTCCAATCTAAAGAGTATGTATGCTCTTTCAAATTTCAAAACAAGAGTTTTTTCATTTCTAGCTATTACTAGTTATTGTGTTGTGTGTATGTGATCCAGGAGTTGCAGGTGAAGAAGGAGGGATTTCAGAGGATGTTATAAGAAAAGCATATTTGGCAACAGAAGAGGGATTTCTGTCTATGGTAAAGAGGAAGTGGAAGAGTAAGCCAGAGATTGCATCCGCAGGGACGTGTTGTTTGGTGGGCATAATCTGCAATGGGATGTTGTATATTGCAAATTCTGGAGACTCTCGTGTGGTGTTAGGCAAACTAGAGAGAGCAACAAAGGAAGTAGAAGCTATCCAACTATCTGCAGAACATAATGTTAACATTGAAACAGTGAGAAGTGAAGTTCGATCAAAGTATCCCTTTGATCCACAAATCGTGGTATTGAAACAAAATGTTTGGCGTGTCAAAGGCCTCATACAGGTATAATATAAGTAACAACTACAAAACAACAACAAAATACTATTTTATTATTATTAATTCTTTGTGTGGTTGGTTTTTTGAAGTCCTGTGTTGATGTTTGTTGGGTTTGGCAGGTATCGAGATCTATAGGAGATGCATATCTGAAGAGAGCAGAATTTAACAGAGAGCCTCTACCAATGACGTATAGATTGGCTGAGCCGTTCTTCAAGCCTCTTCTGAGTTTTGAGCCATCAATGTCAACGCAGAAACTGCATCCTGATGATCAGTTTCTCATATTTGCTTCAGATGGTTTGTGGGAGCATCTTAGCAACCAAGAGGCTGTCAACATAGTCAGCAACCACCCCCGTAATGTAAGAATAGTCCAAATAAATCTTGAATGAATGAATAAATAAATGAACATGACATGACATATTCATTTAGCTAATAAAGCTCTTAATATATTCAGGGAATAGCGAGGAGGCTAGTGAAAGCTGCAATGAGAGAAGCAGCAAAGAAGAGAGAAATGAGATTGGGAGACCTGCAGAAGATAGAACAAGGAGTGAGGAGGCACTTCCATGATGATATAACAGTGGTGGTTGTGTTTCTTGACTCCAAACTCACTGATATTCATAATCATGTCTCTCATTGCCCTTCCCCTATTTCAATCACAGCGGGTTCGCCTGCAAACATATAGTGCTGCAATTCACCTACATATATATATATGGATTATATATTTACTACGCGTCATCATATAGACATGTCCTTACAATTCTTGTATATCATACTCTAGAATTATAGATAGATTTTCAAGCCTCCTTAAGCAGTTTGTGTGGAGGGCAAAAATAAAATCTCTCTTTCCAACCCTATGATTATGATATTAATCATCAACGGAGAAATAACAAAAAATATCATCAGTGCCTGCATGCAAACAGTGCAGATAAAGAAGAAGCAAATTACAAGTGTGACCAAAGCGAATTTTAAAGGTGCATCATCATCTGTAACTGTATAGTAGGGTTTTGAAAGTGAATATACAGAAATTTATAGCTATATTTCATCAATCACATGATTAAAAATTTTAGACTCTTCAGTGTTTCAAACTTTCAATTTCATAAGTAATTATTTAATCGCTATACCAATTTAGACTCTACCAGATACTGCACTGATAAAAGGATAGGAGTAGATAGGAGGGACTCACGTCCCTATTTCAATCCCTATGCATTATAGTAGGGAATCTAAGTAATTTTTTTATACAATTACGTAATACTTTATATATATATATATATATATATTTTTTTATTTTTCTGAAAAAAAGACTCACTAAAGTTAGAGATATAAAAGGAAAGAAAGCGGAAAATATAAGCCTCAGCCCTCAAGCGAGGATCCGGTGATTTTTTATATCACTAATCCTAATTTTATTGTTGGGGGAAATGCCATAGATTTTCCATTGACAGGTTTTGCATTTGAATCAAACCTTCGTTTTCTAATATCCAAAAATAGATATATAAAAACTTCATCTGTATGCAAAACCTTTCTTTTTATTTTTATTATTTTTCAGGTTTGTAGGTTGTAAACCTTCATAATAAATTTTTCTCTGTTTTCTCCATTGTATTCGCAGAGGACCACTGCGTGGCGGTGAATAGAATTTAGTAACTTACTGCCCTGTTTGGGAATACGAGGATTTAATTGGGAAAATCAAGGAAATTGTGAAGTAACATTACATATTTTTTGTGCACAATATGAAGGAATTTTTTTCCGATGGACAATATGAAGGATTTTAAACCATACTTTTGTTCATAAGATTTTAAACATCAAATAGAATGAGCTTCTAAAAGATTCTCCTACTAACACAAGAAACTAGATTTCATTCCAAAAAACAAAATTGATCGAATGTTCAACGAAGGGTTTCGTTATAGTTAAAAGCTCCGGTGAATATTTTATATCTTACATTAGAAAACTATTTTTTTTTAATTAAACATTGATTCAAATTAATAAAATATATCTTTTCTTATTCAAATTAATAAGACGACAGAGGAGTTTATTTCCTTTAAATGAACAAAATACCTTGAAATGAACAGCAAATGGAGAAACAACCATCCTTCATCAAATGCATGAAATCACCTGCAACCTAATATTCAGATTCAACGAGTATCGATACTCGGAATCATATCCGCACATCAAACATATCTCATTGAATCATACCTAAATCTGGCTCTGACAAGCCTCACATGACCGAGGGCAAACTGCAGCAATGAAATGCCGAGACAAACAACTTTCATTTCATGATGAATCTGACCAAAACACAAATTCAGAAGCTAGAGGCTAGAAGAGAAAATAATGATTCCCCTGCAATTAGTAATGGTCCGTTTATCCATTTACACTAAACTAACTAGAAACATAAGTCACCCCAGAAATAGATACAATCCAACACTTATCTCCACAGAAAAAAGTAAAGAAAATATATTACAAAGTCAAAGATAAACAAGCAAAAAAAATGAGTCTTCCCGCAGTCACTGTTCTCTATCTAGCAGATTGTACAAGCTGAAGCAAGCAACGAAAAAGACCAAAGCATCTTCAAGGTGTTTACTTATCTCAAAATAGCAAAGATGAAAGTAGAAAAAACAATTGGAATCTACAGCCTCAGAAATAACCTCAAATTTATATTCAAGTTGAAAACTTTTGAAGCACCCATCACGTACGTTTTCCTTGTCACATCCAACTACACCATTTTTCTCAAATGGATGCAAAGAGTCAGCGGCAGGAATGTGCTTTAAATCTCTGCTGATTCACTGAAATAGTAAATTATCTTGAGCCTAAAATTTTCTTTCAACGTACCAAACTACAGTCCATCATCCATTAAGGCTACGCAACCAAGTTAATATGTGTGCTTTAATCACTACTTTCAAACAAGGTTTAGACACAACGCATAAAAGAGTGCACATAACATTAGGCATACGCATTTTTCAATGAACAAATTCAGAAATGGGCAGAGGGTGATTGATGAACAAGGGGAAGCAAAATGCTGAAATGCCAAAATGCAGCCATTGCAAAAATACCTATGCCGGATTTCCTGTTTTGTTCGTGAAAAATCACACCTTCCATAATTTCTTCTAAAAATGAAAAAAGAGCCAACATTACCCACATTGATAATGAAATAATGTCAACTCAAAGAATTATGCAGAAAAGAGTTCATTCAATGTGCACTGCTTAAGAACTTATCTTCCCTACCTATCAATAGTCCTTAAATGACAAATGATGCAACCTAACGCACCCTGATATTAGCAGATTTTAGACCAGTATGATGCTGCATTAAGAAAACCAACCTGGTACTGCCTCGTAGCAAAATGATTGACATAACAAGCAGATAAGAGATACAGATTGGTCGTACTTGTAACAATAGATATAAAGGATAAGTAAGATGAAAAAGAAGTCCTTCACGCAAAAGCTAATTCTGCCTGCTAAAATTAAAAATGAAAGCTTTTCTGGGCTGTAGATTCCAAAATCCTAATCTTGGCTGATTTTCAGATAAGTAAACACTATGAAGATATACGCTAATTACCCCATGATGTCACCAAGTAAGCTGATACTAAATAAATGAAAGTTTTTTTAAGATCACTTTAATCTCAGCACTGTCTAAGAGAAATGAGTTGATCAACAAGTGAAAGATTGCTGCATCTGGGGATTCCTATTTTGAAGAGTAGATACGGTATTGAAGCCACTAAGGGAATCTTTAACTTTAAAAACTAGACCTGCAAAAAAATGAAACCAGAAAACACTATAAAAGATAAATGGCATGTAGATTCACCAATAATGTAAAGCCCATTAACTTATTAGCAACAAGATCCAGTGAAAAAAGCTACTTACAAGATAATTTCCTACTAGTAGGTAGCCATACAGCAATTCAGGCCCCTCCTCCTGCATTTCCAGCAACAGCTGCCTTCTGGTTTATTACCCCCCCCCCCCCCCCCCCCCCCCNTCCCCCCCCCCCCCCCCCCAAACAAAAAAATTAAAGATCAGTAACCAGCAAAAACATATATCATCTTTCTTCTTTCTTCCACTCTAGAAAAAAGCTGGGGCCTTACTGTCTCAATGTTTCCCTCGCCATTAACTTGAGATAAAGACCTAGTTGGAGCGTTTGAAAACCTGGTAACAGAACACAGAGGGAAGAAAGAAAAAGGAAGTTAATATGCACACTCAACTCTAGTGAATCGCAGGATGCACTTTCGATATGGTACAGGCAAAAACAAATCATAATATCCACCTGAGTGCTCTAGCTTTCCTTTTATCTTCCTCCAAAGGATCAGTCTTGGAAACTGGTGCAAACCTAGCAAGCCTAGCTTTCTTCTTTGCCTCCTCATCAGCAGCAGTAGATGGAGAAGTCATTCCGAACCTAAGAAGTTATTATCAGCATTCTTTTCTACTATGATTGAAAAGAGACTCTAGTGAAAAAGGCATGAGTAGCGGGGAAACAGAAAAACCTCTCTGCTCTCGCTTTTCTTTTCAGCTCCTCTGATTTTGAGGAGTCTGATGCTTGTACTGCAGACCCAGTGCCAAACCTGCAACAAGCAAATCTCAATTCAATTTATCTATCTTAGGTTTTCCTTCGTTGAGAAATAAATTTAGTTGAAAGCTGTTAAAGGATGCTTATGCATGAAGTCCAGTATAGGGCTCTTACACCACAGAAAAATTGAAAATTCAACAATCAATTTCTAGCAAAAAGAGTAATTTTCTTCAGAAAGGAAGGCTAAACCCATAACCAAGAAAACAGAACTCGAGTTCACCAATGTCTAATCTGACACAGTTAAAAATTCTACTCAAAAAGCTCTCCCATTACTATATATCTGAATTGCATATTCTAATAAATAACAATCTAAAATCAGTTGGTTAGTGGTTACCCCAATTCAGGACCTAGTAAGGGGGACCGTGTAATGAAGGAAGACTAAACATATATAACTGTATTCGCCTATGGTAAGAAAAATGCAGTATAGTTTAGATATTTAAACAATATCTAGGTATAGTAATCCTCCATAGATAAACTGCAAATGAGACAAAGAATGTATTTAGTAATTAAAAGAAAAAAAAAATTATATAAAAACCGTTTCTTTTTCTGCACAGTGAAAAAGTATGTTCCTTGGATCATCGCGCCTAATGTCTTTCAACTAATGTATATAAAAGGATAGAGGTGCCAACATGCCATTGTAAAACAAACCGTTCAATTATTTCACGGACATTTAACATTTGATCACCAATAGGAGTAGAAATTCGTCAATGAAAACATCAAGGCTCAAAAACCCTACTGGTTCCCACACTGCAAGCCCACTTGAATCCTCCAGAAACATAAAAAGAAAAGCCTCAGGGAAGACATAAGCGAAAGCTCCAGAGAATATAACATACCTTTCGGCTCGGGAATTGCGCTTCTCTTGCTCAGACAGTTGGACAGAAATCCCAAAGCGCTCAGCTCGGCGAATCTTCTTCTGAATATCGGAAACCGGAGCATCGTGTCCAGCGACTGAAGCCTTGGAGTCAGCACCATCCTTGGCGTCGGCGTCGGCGTCGGCGACTGAAGCATCGGTGGAAGTGGGCGGCGGAAGAGAGGAGGGGTGTGTAGATGAGTCATTGGGGGGATCTTGGGAAGGATCTGGTTCAGTTGTGGCGGTGGGAGGAAGAGAGAGGTCTAGGGTTTTCTTAGGGTTATCGTCGATAAGATTATTGGCGTTCGGCTTCTCCGTGTTGGTTGCCATTGGACGATGGAGTGAGAAAGAATCACAGATCGCGTGAGAAGTGAGATGAGGACTCAAGAACCAAAACCAAATGCAATTAGGAAGGAAACGTTTGGATTCCCGCAACAAATAGACAGCAAATCAATACAGGCAAAACACTTATTTTCACTCCAAAGTCCAAACTTCACCGCAACTATTAAATTTGTTTCCAATTTTATCCCTCTCATTTCTAATATTTTATTTTTTAATAAATTAATGATAAATTGTCTCATATTTTTTAATATGAGTTAAGATTTAAATTTTTTCTTATTAATTTTACATTATATATTATTAGCTATGTAGACTATATTATTAATATTTGAATAAAATAAGAATAAAGAATAAAATTATCTAAAATGTAAGATGTTGGAGTGAAGTTGACTCTAAAAATTAGAGACAAAATTAACAAATAATGTAAAATTTAGAGAAAAAATTAGTGTTTTTGCCCATCAATATATATACACTTGACATTTCCAGCCTTGCTCTAATGACTTTTTGTTTGCCTTGCTCTAATGACTAATCTCAACAAATCCCTCAAATTACCGTGCTTGTTTGTGGTTTTTTTTACTTAAATAATATAACTAGGACTTTTAAAGACTCAGATGATCAATTTTTTTTTTATGTACTAAAATGAGACACCCATTACTGTAGCATGCGTCCCATTTAGCATGCTTCCCATTTGATACCAACGATCATTGATACCAACGATCAGGCTGTGCCACCCTCTTAATTAATTGGGTTCAAAGATGTGTTGGGCCAACACGTCTTTGGACTGACATGTGTCAATCTGAAGACCTATTAATCCATCATGTCTTCAATTTTTTATTTAATAAAAATAAAAATTAAATCAGGCTGTGCCACGTGGTACAACATGATTCGTTGGTACCTAATAGGACATGTGCTACACTAACGTGTGTTTCATTTTGGTACATAAAAAAATTTTGGTCATTTAAATCCTTAAAAATCCTAGTTGTATTATTTAAGTAAAAACTCCTCGTTTGTTTCGTATTTGCCTAATTATATTGATAGTTTTACTCTTTTTTTTTCCAAATTATTGCTTTTTAGTTTTTTTTATTATTATTGAGTTTCAATAATTCTTAATGATATTGAAGCTATTGTTATTTTAACATAAAGAAAACACTCAGATAAAGATTAAATTTTTTGGGTAAAAAAAGAGATTAAATTACTAAATTAGAGTTATTATTAGGCAATTTACATTCCTAATTTTAAACACAGTGGGTCAAACTAATTTGAATTTTCTAAAGCATATTTCTGGCAAATTTGAAAATCAAGGAATGGTAGCTAATTGGTAAATTGTGAATGAAATTGTAAGGGTTCAACTTTGATTTTGGTCATTCATGGCAAGCCCCGAGGAAATAGAATACAAATTCACTCAGAAAATAGGAAATAAACGAGAATTCATCAAGGGACAAAGAAATCTCAATACAAACGGTCATAACTCTCAACAACCATATTCCATGACATAAAATAACCTCAAACAACATACCAGGAAAAAAGAGAAAATCATCCACTAAACTAAAAAAAAAAAGAGAGAATAACTAACTCACAGAATATATCAAAGAAGACACAAACTCCACCCAAGTTTAGATCTTAACTTGTTTACGGTTTGATACATCACTATTTGGGCGTACGCCTAGTAGGCCCTCGCTCCGGGCCTCCTCTCCTCCTAAACCCTTCAAGGCGCACTCGAACCGGTCAGATGCCCCTCTGAGCATTTAGGGGCGACCATGGTCCGCCCAGGATCATGGCGTGCGCCTCTGGAGCAACGCAATCACCCACGATTGCCTTGCTCCGCAATCCTCGCTGGTAGAGATCGTGGGCCACTGACTTAGTCATACCCACATTCTCCAGTCTTCGGGCGCCCGCCCAGAGACACAGCAAGCAATCACCCAAGATTGCCTTGCTCCGCAATTCTCGGTCTCCACCATTCTCGCTGGTGGAGATCGTGCTCAGCTATGTGGTGCGCCCTCTGCACTAGCCACCACTCTCTCCCTGCTCTATAAATAGAGTTCAACCCAGCAAACAAAGGTTAGCGACTTCTCACCTTTCAGAATTCTCTTGCTCTCATATATCTCATACACTAATTTGAGCGTCAGAGTATTCTTCGCAGGGCCCCCCGGTGAAGTTCTTGTAGGTACTTAGACGATCAGATTGCTCTTGCAGCCTTCATCTGTTGAACTAGGTAAGCTTGTCCATTTTCTAACTTATCACGGTCGAATTTTCATATTTTTTTTGTTGCTCTTCAAGGATCCTGCCAAATCATAAAAGTCTCTCTAAATATTAGTTCTTTACATGAAAGTTCAACGTGAAGGGCTACTCTGATGTCAAATTACATACATCAAATTTATTATAGCCATATGAGAATCCCATAGCATTTGGAGAATCTTTTTTGAAAGAGTTGGGATTGGCCAATCATAATCTAAAAGTTAAAAAATACATGTTAAATCCAATGGACAAATTGTCAAATTTTACATAAAAAGCTATATTGGGCCATGAGTGAATGGAGATACATACGATATCAATATCCATAACCCAACCATTGAAAAATTTGGACTTGATTTAAGAGTTACCATTAAACATATAATTTTCATTGGGTGAATTAAATGTCTAATTGAACATATTTCCAATTTTCCACTGTGACCTGAATGAAGAATATATGAAGACTAGGGGCTTTGCGTGCCCTAACGAGCACGTAAATATGTATGTAAAATAAATAAGGGACTAAATTGTTAACTTAGTAAAGAAAGAGAGATCAAATAGTAAATTTTCTCTTATTTTTAATTCATAGACTATAGTTTTAAATATGGACGACCAAAAAGGGTGGAGCCATATAATATAAGAAGATGGAGGGATGGATCTACATATATTTTTGTTTGTTTGTTTTGATTTTTTTCTTAGGGAACCTTATCAGCAGTAGGCGCCGCTCCACTTTATTTCCCGCGTCTGACAATTATATTACAGTAGGGTTATATTTTTTTTGTTGGTATTTTCTTTGGGAGGAGACATTACCTGGTTAACAAAACTCAACGAAGGCCCTACACGAATGGTTCGTAATTGACAGTGGAGGTTCGTGAAGCGTGAACCACTCCCATGGCCATTCCATAAGGTCCATTACCACGACTGGCCAATTTCAACGCTAACACCTACTTATCTTCTGAGTTCTGATTCTACCCCAAACATTGGAGCTTCTTCCCCCATTATGCCGATTGGGTTTCCGCACACAACATCAACTTTCTTTCCATATAGATTTCTCCTCTCCCCACTCTCATACAACTGACTAGTAATGGGATTTGCTCCTGCTTTTCGCCATGCTGTTCCAATTCCTGTGAATTTTGATCTTGGCTTGCTCACTGTTTCACACCGACTTCCAGCTGCGACATGCTCTGGTGTTTGCCTTGTTCGCCCTCACCCATCTCGCTTTCGCTCAGGTTTTTCTCCCCTTTGCTACATGATATTATGTATGTATGTAAGTTCGTGCCTCTGACGAATTTTGGGTGGCAGTTTATCGTTGTCGTCGTGCCCACTGTATTCCCATTTCATGCTCCAAAGGGACTGGCCAGGAGGATGAACTATCAACATCAGGTATTTGCCTGAAAAGTTGCCCTGTATTCTTTCAATCGTTGTGATCAAATGACGGTGGCATTATGGTAGTTGTTATATCAACCATTTTTCGACCCTTTAACATCATGCTGCGGTCTAATTTAGTTGTGTTCTTTGCCTAAGATGTCTGTTCAACCCTATGAATTATACTATCCGCTCCCTTTAATTGCTACACAGCCATGTCTAAAATCCTGAGCATCTCTTGAAACGGCTCAAGTACTCTCGAGTTGCTGATGCTTTTATTTCCTACCCTTCATCTATACATGGCAGAGACTATTTCCTTTTTCATATTAGTAATCTGAGTTTAACTAAAAATAACTACAATCGACAGTCGTAGGGTGGAAGTCATGTGACTTGCATTGTTTTAAAATCTAACAGTCCAATCCATGTCCTACATGACTAACCATATTAGGTCTGGTATAATCTTGGAGACTAGGCTCTAGAAATCTATGTTTAAGCTTTATAACTTTATATGATTATATCTTATATTTGTTAGTTAAGTTGTTTTTTTAAATACTTATTTTGATTATGTTGTATTTTGCTGATGTTGCATAAGGCAAGGGAATTAGTGCTCGGCCACATGATGAGAATAGCAAAATCAAAACATCTCGCACTCACTCATCAGTTGATGATACACAGAAATCTCAGGGACATGAAACTTACATCTCGTCTGTCAGAACTGTTGCATTATGGGTGGGCAGATCTCAGCCTAATATGAATTTACTGCTTTCCGTACATTTTCTCTCTTCACCTAGAATCTCTAGCCTTACATGATCATAGTTGTTATTTCTTATAGGTGTGTGCTGCCGTGGCATTTGGTGTTGGTGTGGGTTTTCAAGAAGGTGTCGGCAAGGCTTCTGAATTCTTTGCTGGGTATGCAAAATGATGATATTGTAAACTATAAATTCAGCTTCTTACATTGTTTAGGGTTCAGTACTCTACTTAATTGTTCCAGTATCTAGGATGAGTCTGAATCAAATAACAGCCAAAGTTTCCCATGTCCTCTCAGATAACATGTTTCCACCATCTGCCTCTTTTTTTTTTTTTTTTTTTTTTTCTTTATGTGGCTTTTTAGTAATGATATCTCTGCAGAAGTGATCAAACAGTACTAGTTTGAAGCTATATCATACTGCTTCTTCTTGCTTTACTAGGAAGGAGTAAAGCCTTATTATTCCTTCTGTTTTTCACTTTCACATTTAGACAATTATTTTTTGACATATATGTTTCCATTAAATGTATGGTTCCCCTAAAGAAAGCTTTAATGAAATCATTATATTACTCTCTGCTTTATTTGCACTTTTTTGAGCTTTGTGCTGAGAGGTTGATCTGGTGTACTTTTTCAGGTACATTTTAGAGCAGAGTCTTTCAGTCGATAATCTCTTTGTCTTTGTTCTAATATTCAAATATTTTAAAGTTCCCATAATGTACCAGGTGACGTATAAACCTTCTTCCCAAGGCTGTACAATTTCATTTTCCATTTTTCAGCTATTGAGATCGAACTGTTTAATATTGTTTCAACTGTTAACAATGAACAATAATTTTGTGTATAACAAAATGGATCATAGTTTTCATGTCACTTATTGGACATACAGAATCGTGTACTTTCCTATGGTATTGCTGGTGCAGTAGTTTTTCGTCTAATTATAATACTTCTTGGAACAGCCACCCTTCAGGTTCGTTTCTTGATGGGTCAATTTCTTCAGATGTTTGATACTTGTTAGCTTGTGGAAGCTGTTATACTTTTGATAATCATCTTAACCCCTTTATTATGGTGTTGCTTTAGAGGTTTGAGGCAGTCAACCTTCTATTGGCCGGAATACTACTATACTCATCAATTAAGGTGAAAATTTGCAATAATGTCTCAGATTCTCATACCTGTGTGGTTGATAAACCAGCCTCATGTTCATTTCCCGATAATATTATGCTTTTGGCAATACATTCATAATTTCATAGCTCTAATCACAATATGTTTGTTATTGTGCAAATAGCTTTTTACCAGTGAAGACGACGAGTCTGATTTATCTGATAACTTTTTGGTGAAGACATGCCAGAAATTTATCCCTGTAACAAGTAATGTTCTTGCATCTTTCTCATGCATTAGTTCGATATTTGCTTGTTGGTTGCTTTCATCATTGATCTTTATTTGTTTGATTTATATTACATAGATGTTCAAGTCACAGAGACATGTCTGACAGTCTGAGCATAGACTGGGCCAAATAGTTGTTGGTTTCTATAGATTTCACTTAGTGTGGCTGCTTGCATTGACTTGCGCAACTTTTAGTAAGTGATCTAATCATCTGAAATCTAATTTTTTTGCAGCGTCTTATGATGGAAACCGATTTTTAACAAATCAAGATGGGGTTTGGAAAGTAAGTTATTGATGAGCATCAGTTGCAGTTTGAAATTACTTACCTACACAAATCATTCTATTTGTAACTGGATTAGCATGGCAATTGCTTCTTAATAACTATAGAAACCTTTTAGTGTGTTAAATTTTTTTTTCCTTATAACATGGGTCAACCGTTTTGGTCAGGCTACACCTTTGCTTCTTACTGTTGCAGTTATTGAGCTCAGTGACATTGCATTTGCAGTAAGCTTTTTACATCCTACTATTGTATTTGGCCTTTTCTAGTTAATCTGGTATTGGAATGTTAATACAAGATTTTTTTTTTAATTAGGTTGACTCAATACCTGCAGTTTTTGGTGTAACACGCGATCCATTCATAGTTTTTACTTCTAATCTTTTTGCTATATTGGGTAAGTTTTCGTTCTTTTGTTGTATTTTCTCAAGAGTTACAATGCACAAAACCTGAAAGGATTAAAAGTATAGTAATTCTAGTTTTACGGCTAGTTTAGCTGTTTGCTTTACAATATAATGCGTAATTTCATTCCTGACATACCGCCACAAAGAAATGGCTGTTTTGTAACTTATTATTCTGTTGATTTACACTCTTCTTTGCGAAGGTACTTGTGTATCAAGAAGCCATAATTAAAGTGTTAAACAAATGGTTATTTGTACGTAGGTTTAAGGTCCCTTTACACTATAATTTCTGAAGGTATGTCGGAGTTGGAGTACTTACAGGTAAGTGTTGACTTGATCTGTTATTTTCGATGCATTATGCATGCTGCATTATTTCACTTCTGGAACTTAATGGTTCTGTTGTCTCCTTGTTTTGTATCTTAGTCCTATTTATGCAGTAGTTTGCTGCTTCCCAAAAGATGAAAAATGAACTACTGCTCTTCTATCCCAGAAAGAAAAAAGAAAGAGAAAAAAAAAAAATCAGGACAATTACTCAAAAAAAAAAAAAAGACATCACTCTGCAGACTCACTTGCAAGTCACAGCATGCTAATGATACATACAGAATATTCATAAGTGTCATGTCTATATGTGTTTCTATTTATTTATTTTCTGTCCTGTGCATTGGTATCCATCGTTGGTCTGTGTCAGCCATCCATTGCTGTTGTTCTGGGCTTTATTGGGTGTAAGATGATCCTCGATTATTTTGGTGGGTATACTACGATCCCAACTTCCAACTACCGGTTTATTTACTGTAATTAAAATCCACTGTACAATTTTACATCTTATCATTTCTTACAGGATTCCATGTCTCAACGGAGGCATCTCTTGGTTTTGTGGCCTCTAGTTTAACCATTGGAGTTCTGTTAAGTCTGGCAAAGAAGTCTGAATAGCTTCGAATGTTAGTCACAGTGGTAGGTTGAACTCTATGATTGCTTATATTTTCCAAGCAATCACAAGATCCCACTCTCTGTAGTAGCAATTGTTGATTATTAATATGGATGACATCTTCGATTATCAAATGAAGAATCGTTTGTAGCCTGTTATATGGTCATCTCCCTGAGATAAATAATGTAAATTTGTCTTGGGCCTGGACGGGAATCCTCTGCAGTCTAATTTGTATGTATTTTCATACCGTTTAGAGAGAGAGTTTAGAGAGAGAAAGAAAGATAGAGAGAGAGAAAATAATAGTGAGACTCACACTTCTCTCTTTACACCGCATAAACTACACACTTTAAAAGATTCACTTCCCTTCTGGCCTTGCCAATTCTACCGATATTCGTGCTCTACTTATAATTGGCTCATTGGTAATATGTCCATGGGTCATGTACCCAATTGTAAATTGTAATTGAAAATAAATTACGTATTTGATTCTTGAGAAATTATTCTCGACTTTGAATTTGATCCATCCTTCAAAGAAAGATAATGTCTCTTAATTTGGTTTGTCAACTAATAAATAATATTTTGAAAGGACACAAAAAAAAATAATGTTATATCTCAGCCGGAAAGATATATTCAATCGTTAGTTGTCACTGATTACTCTGAAAACGAAACAAATATCAACCCTTGAATAAAATCTGCAATCAATAATATTATGAGATTATGATCTTTCTAGAAACATATTTATTTGTTTATATATATATATATGTTCATAGCAAACTGGAGTTTGATCGTCAACGTCGTAAGATAAAGGCAAGATAATAAAATAAGCCTTTGACTACTTCTTCGTATTTCGTCACTGCTGGCGCCTGCAGACCACTATCACTATAAAATCGTCCTCTTATAAAACAAGTGAGAGCATTGGTCTCATTAATTCTGCTTCACATAACCAAGCATCGTCAGAGAAGGACATCATATCAATGGCAAGCTCGTAAGATATATTAAATTGAGTTTAATTAGTTTGATCTTAATTCATGCTAATTTTGAATTATCAATGATCGAGTTGTTTTCTTATCACGTGACTTTAATTCTCCTCAGAACTGTGCTCGAAGCTCGACCTCCTACCTTGTCTTCTTCCTCAGATCCACCTGCTGTCTTTGATGGAACTACCAGGTTCATCATCATATCATGTCACTATCCATATTGCTGATATATATAATAAAAACTATATATCTTATCTTAACTGAAATGGGTTTTCTGTTGTTTTAATTTGGATCAGGCTTTATATGAGTTATTCATGCCCATTTGCACAGCGCGTGTGGATCACTAGGAACTATAAGGTTGTACTTCTGTGCATCACACTTCCCTCCCTCTCCAATCCATGCTTGAATATAATATAATATATATGCATATATCAATTATTTCAATAATTAATTAAGCTGTTTTTATTTTATTTTTTATGTTATCAGGGACTGCAAGACAAGATCCAATTGGTTCCTATTGATCTTCAGGACAAGCCTGCTTGGTATAAAGAGAAAGTCCACCCTGAAAATAAGGTCGGATATGATTGAGTAAAAAGAAGGATGAATTATTGTTGAAGTGCCACATCACTTAGTTAAAGGGCCTTTTAACTCTATATATATAATGAGGCAACCCTCTCTCTTTGAGAGCTCTTTTGGGGAGAGTTAGGCCTTTCTACATAATATCAAAGCGGGTCTGGGTGTGTGGGATGGATGAGCCTTACTGTGGGTTGCCTTAGGAATAACCCGTTGGCTTCACGCTCGAGTTGGGCGTGAGGAAGTCCCACATCGCTTAGTTAAAGGGCCTTCTAACTCTATATATATAATGAGGCAACCCTCTCCCTTTGAGAGTTCTTTTGGGGAGAGTTAGGCCTTTCTACAATTATTTGTAGTTAATCATTCTCTTCCATCAAGATATCTTTTTTTAAAAGAAATTAGATTAATTCAAAACAAATGAAATAATTAAAATGTCTAAGTTCTTCTTACCTGACCTCTTATTCTTATTAGTGAACTTGAAAAGATTATCTAATATTGTAGTGCTTATGTATGTTGTAGGTGCCATCACTCGAACATGATGGGAAGGTTTTAGGAGAAAGTCTTGACTTGATCAAATATGTAGATACCAATTTTGAAGGGCCATCGTTACGTCCCCACGTAAGAATATTAACATTTTCTTCTAGCTTTATTTGATTTGTATACGTACTTGTTTCTTAACTAATTTTTTTTTATTTATCAGAAATATGGACACCCTTTATTAGACTTTTTTCCAGACTTACATGTTTATTAACAATGCTAAGAAGAAAAATTTTTTTCCTTTGAAGGACCCTGCCAAGAAGGAATATGGAGAGCAGCTACTATCTTATGTTGATACTTTTACCAAAGACGTCTTTTCTTCATTCAAAGGAGATCCTGTAAATCAAACCAGTAAGATCTCTACATTTCTAATAATGATATATCAAAGAAGTATGGAGTGGTCCAATATATTAATCTTCTTTTTTTTTTTTTTTTTTTTTTTTTT
>QANZ01021853.1:65382-120422 GCA_003254925.1 Chamaecrista fasciculata | reverse complement strand
TTTTTTTTTTTTTTTTGTGTCTTTTGAATCAGCCGCTTCTTTTGATTACTTGGAGAATGCTCTTTGTAAATTTGATGATGGCCCATTCTTCCTCGGCCAATTTAGTTTGGTAAGTTGAAAAATACCGTTGAAAACCTACTTTCCCATATAGAGATTTTTCAGGGAGGAATATATCTCGCTGAAAATGATACATATGATATGTTTAATTAGGTTGGTACACTTGTGTTTCATAACACTAATTAATGGCTGAGTTTTTTCTAAAAAAAATAAAACTTGGTGGTGATCAGGTGGATGTTGCCTATATTCCATTTGTTGAAAGATTCCAAATACTCTTCTCAGAGGTGTTTAAACATGACATCACAGCTGGAAGGACTAAACTAGCAACCTGGATTGAGGTACAAAAATATAATATAATATAAATCGCTATGTTTGTTAGGGAAACCCAAAATATTCCATAATTCTGGTAATTAAGAGGATAATGGTTATTTTTGCAGGAGGTGAACAAGTACGATGCATATAAGCAGACAAAACTTGATCCAAAAGAGTTTGTTGAATTTTCCAAGAAACGCTTCTTGGTACAAGTACCATATTAATCTCTTCATATACGAATAACTAAAGTATTTTTCTTTGGTAACCTTTTTTTAATATGATTGTGTTATATATTGTATATTATGCAGGCTAAATAGAGAACATGGGATGCCACACGTACGGTCACAGGGGTGTTTGTTTGTTTGTCATAAGAGTGAATAAAGTAAGAAGTCCATGAGTGGATTGCTTGGAGTTAATTTTGTGCTTCATATGAATGTGTATGATCTTGCAGTATGTATATATAATTATAATGAAATAAAGACATCTTTGTTGTGTAGCTTGATATGCCAGGTGTTTGTGTCTTGGACTATGTTTTACATAAAAAAGAATCATCTTGCAAATGGAAAATGTCTCTTGTATGGGAAATTATGCCAACTCAAAATTAATAAGTCTTTATTTTCTTTCCCGATTATTATTATGATTCCCCTCCCCCCTTCAAATATATATATCTAATTGATGATTGTAATATCAAACCCCAGAAGTTAATGATGCAATCCTAATTAATTATTGTTGTACAAAATTGATCTTGTCTATTATAGGTCCATTCCAATACCTTTTGATTAGCATTTAGTAACGCAACAAATTTTATATGATTTTTTATATATATATTTTCATCATAAATTTCTTTAATAATATTTTTTTATATCTCTTAAAAATATATAAGTTGATAAAATTTTTTAAAAAATTTAACTTATACACTTTAATCAGTAAAATCATGAAATTAATAAACTCTAATCCGTTGGCCAAAAAAAAAACTCTAATCCCACTAACTTCTTTTTTTGGCCAAAAATTAAAATGAATTGACTCTAATTTTTTTAATATTAAAATATATAAATTAAATTGTTAACTTATGTAATTTTCAGTCATCAACTTAAATGTTTATTTTCTCTATTATAATTATCATAAAAAAATTAACGTGACGTGTTAAATGTTATTGGTAAAATTTATAACAACAGTAGAATAAACCTTGCACAAGTTTAGTCATTAATAATATAAAACATAAAAAAGCATAAGCATGGTCTTTAGGTTTACTTTTCTTTCATTAAAAATGAACTCAGACGATATTGTTAGGAGGATACAATCATTTCGTCTTTGTTGTTCGAATGAGATTAGTTTTCACTTAGATCATTATACAGATAGGTGGGAAAAATCATAACATTAAAAAAAATGAACTCTGGCAATAACTATATCGACAAGAATTGAATTCTAAACATTAATTTTAAGTAATCACTTGTTAATTAATTCAAATGATATTTAGAGCTCGTCTGGATAAACTTGAGAAAAAAAAATTTATTTATCAAACTGTTTCCAAAAGTTCTTTTGAGTGAAACACTAGTATTTTTAATTATCAATATTGTTTAGATATAAAAGGACAAAAGTACTTTTAATTAATAAAATGAACCAAAAGACTAACTTTTGTAATACTTTAAGTGGAAGTTATAAAATTGAACTTCTTAAAAAAAAACTATATTTTAAATTTTTTTTAACTTCTCATTTTTCTTAAAAATTTACCTAAATAAAATTTTATGTTTATAAAAGGTTTTTTTTTAATTAAAAAAGTGCTTTTTAAATAAAAAAAAGTCTATTAGTTTTATAACAATTTGTTAATCAATCAAGTAATTCAAATTAAAGAAAAAGTGGAAAGGTAAAGCCAAATTAAATTAGGCAAGTAAGTGAGTGGCGTATCTGGTCTTAGTTTCCAGTTGTTTCTAGGAAATATTTGGCACGTGGCAATCTCACTCAAAATCAAAACCCTTTCGTCACTGCTTGCGACCTCGGCGAGCTAGTATATATTGAATGTATGTAGACACCATTGTGCATCAGATCAGATTTGGAGCTCGCCGGACAACCAGATCGATCAATAATACAATGGCAACTACGTAAGAGATCAATTCAGAGACATGTATCAATTCAATTCGCCTTCATTCTCTAACACTAACGTTTTCCTCTCTTTCTCTCTCTCTCTCTCTCTCTTTAATTTCAACTTCAAGCGTCCAACAACTCAAGCCTCCTTCCTTAACTTCAACCTCCCATCCTCCTTCTCTTTTTGACGGAACCACCAGGTTACTTAACTTCCTCCCTTTCTTTTTTCTTTCTATCTATTATCTATTATCTATTATCTATTATCTATCACTTTCTCCTCCTTTTTATTTTTGCCCTAATTTCGCTTCCCCTTCCTTCTCATAGGTTGTATATCAGTTATATTTGCCCATTCGCCCAGCGTACCTGGATTGCAACCAATTATAAGGTTTTTTCTTTCATTTTCTATTCCTCTGTTTCCTCACTTTGATTTCATCCATCCATCCTTGTTTCTACATTTTATTATAATCAAATTCTATTTTCCCCATTATTTTATTCTTTTACTGCAGGGTGTTTTTCTTTTTCTATTTCTTGTTTTCTCAGCCATCGATTTGTTAAAATCACCAACAGGGGTTACAAGACAAGATCCAATTGGTTCCCATTGATCTTCAAGACAGGCCTGCTTGGTACAAGGAGAAAGTATACCCTGAAAACAAGGTGTTTAACTTTAACTTGTTTAACCTCACTCTCCCTGGCCTTCTTCATTCACCGAATTCGCTTTCACTCACGGCTGCATCTATTTATTATTATAGGTGCCATCTCTGGAGCATAATGGCAAAGTTTTCGGAGAAAGTCTTGATTTGATCAAATATATAGATGCCAACTTTGAAGGCCCATCTCTGTTTCCCAATGTAAGAACTAGGAAATGCATATCCATTTTTGTCACTCATGATTCATTACACTCAAGTCATGTCCACAAAAACCTTTTTCAGGATGCTGCTAAGAAAGAGTTTGGTGAGCAATTGCTTTCCTATGTTGATACATTTACCAGAGATGTATATTCCTCATTCAAAGGGGATCCTATAAAGCAAGCCAGTAAGATATACCTATATATATAGTTAACATCTTACATTGTTATTCAAAATGTTAAATACATGGAACGTTACCATCTGTAATTTGTATCAGCTCCTTCTTTTGATTACTTGGAGAATGCTCTTGGCAAATTTGATGATGGCCCATTCTTCCTCGGCCAATTCAGTGGGGTAATTTAAAATTTCTAAACTTGACAATTTCCTTCTTAAAACTGGCCATTCAGATAACCTATTCTTTTCTTTTCTGTTTGGGCCAACCCTTCATATGTTTTATTCAAACACTGAAGAAAGTTCTGATGATTTCACATAATATCTGTGATTTTTCGGATGAAAAAAATTATCAAGCTTACACTTACGAAGACATTTTATCTGATAATGTGTATGATAGTTACTTCTCTTTTGTGTGATTTATATATCACGTTGACTATTAGGTTGATATTGCTTATATACCATTTGTTGAACGATTCCATATCGTCTTCTCTGAAGTCTTCAAGCATGACATTACCGAAGGACGGCCTAAACTTTCAGCATGGCTTGAGGTACACTGTATTGGAATTTGTTCCTGTGTATAAAATTACCCATTCGATTTAATTATTGCTTTTGTTGTCGTTTAGAAATTTATTTGCTTTCTTTTCTAAGATTGTTTAGTAAAAATAAAATAAGTAAAAATCTCCTTCGACTATCTGCAACTGCAAATAAAAGCAGAACATCCATTTTTACTGTAGCTCTCATGGGTTTGATAGAAGGTCCGCCTACCAATTGCCTCAGACATACTGATTTCAAAAGATGTATTGATTTTTGTGAACCATAATTCTTGTGCAGGAGGTGAACAAAATTGGTGCTTACACGATTACAAAAACTGATCCTAATGAAATCGTTAACGTTTTCAAGAAACGTTTCTTGGTACTCCCACGATTCATTTTATGATTTTGTTGTTGGTTGTTGCTGCCTGTTTCTTGTCAATATTTTGTTTAAACTGTCACTTTTATATTGTGCAGGCTCAACAGTGAGTACTAAATGGAAGTAGGCGTTGAGATGTACACTGTGGCCGATATATAAAGTGTGTAGTAATTGCTGTGTGCTTCGTTAGTCAAATCGTAATAAATAAAATAAAATAAATGTCACAATAGTGTTTGTGTGCAGTGAGTACTTAGGATCACTATTGTATTGTGCCATAAAATATCACGCTTTGATATGTTGAGTGCCAGTGACCCAAATTGTTAACTATGGTTTATGAATCGTTGTAATAAAATGTGTGGTTTTTTTTTTTCAGAGACAGAAATGGACAAAACACTTCACGTAGGGGCAGGTGTTAGTCCTTATTTCTATATAACTTACGTAATAAAATGTGTTGGTTGCATGTGTATTATGCTTATTTTCTCTTTCAATGAAAAAAATTGGAATATTCAATCGAAAAACCGAAAGAGGCAAAATAAATTAGTTAAGAGCGTTCGTGTCCATTTTTTTTTTATTGAAATCATCATCTTTAAAATGTGTAGAAAATAGGGGGTATTCAATGTACATTTGTTATATGTTTTGAAAATAAGTTTTAACAATTTCCATAATTTTACAAAAACGTATTCAACCTATATTAATAGTATTACAAAATTTATAAGTATTTACTATTTAAGCAAATTTCATTAGAAAACAAAGATGAATAAAGCTTTTTTTTATATAATGAATATATCTTTTCAAAATAAAAATGTTTGAAGACATAAAAATAGAGAAAAAAAAAACATATGCTTATTAATTAACTAAACCCAAACGTAGGTCCTAAATGGCATGGATCCTTGACCTTATTTTTGTGGTGCTGTTCAAAATCAAAAGATCTAAAGCATCCATCAGATCTGGTGTCGCAACTGTATCCAATCTTTTTCACTCCAAACCAATTAGTTGTTCATATTGTTGGTTTGGGTGGTACTATTAAGCGGAATAATAGAATAAACAAGCAAGTTAAATGATACTAAATTGTTTAATGATACTAATAATTTAACGTAGTTCACTCAAAACGTTTGGGCTACGTCTACAATTCTAACTCCAACTAATTCTTTCACTAAAATAATAGTAGGATTACAAGAGAGACTTCCCCAACATAAATTTAAGGGTACAATAATATTATGAGCTCTACCCAAAATAGTGGCACACACAAGTGTTTCCTAATAAATATTCTCTAAATATTTTACCTTACTATTTTGTAACTCCATTAATTAGGATCAACTCCTAATCTCTTTCAAATGTTCTATCTTCTATGCTTTGAAGTTGTTTTATAGGCAAATTCACCAAGCCTTGAAATGCTCCTTCGTTGGCATCCAAGAGAGAGACTATGGGTGTGTTTGGATTAGAAGTAGGTAATGAAATGATGATTTTATGTAATGAAATGGTAATGAGAAAATTATGTAATGAAAATGTAATGAAAATGGTGTTTAGATTAGTTTGAGATGTAATGAAAAAAATAGGATGTGAAATTATGAAAAAGGGTATGTATTGATTGTAGTTGGTTGAAATAAATATATGGGTTTTTTTAAATTGTATAGGGGTAGAATTGATAATTGATAATGGAAATAAATAGAAATAAAAAAATAATATTTTGACTTTTTGGTTGTGGTGGTTATGAAATGAAATAGTAATGAAATTGTCTCGGAATTTGTGCTAGATGTGAATATTTGTAATGAAGGTTGGAGTAGTATTATGTAATGAAATGAAAGGACTAAAATGTAAATAACATGAAAATGTTTAAAAACCTACCATTTGGTCTATGATTTTATATAAATTGAACGAATCGGTCCTTATGAAAGTGAAATATATCTCTTGACCCGTAAAAAATTGCATTCATCAACGATTGGGTTTCTATATTGCAAACTTTCCTCCAAAAAATAAATTGAAGGACCAAAATGTTATCCACGAAAAAAATGTGGGACCAAAAATTATATATTAATCAAAACGGTTTGTCTTTTTGCGGGTAATAATATGACCGTTGATCTTCACGCATGAGCACATCGCACCATCCACTCTTCTTCCACTATCTGCCTCTCTCGTATACCCATATATATACTGGAGGAGAGACCAAAATGTATATTTTTGGCGTCTGAATTATATATTTTATATCATGGACTAAAATGTAAATAACATGAGTTGAATTATTTTATTTTAAATTAATATAAATTATAAATTATATATAGTATAATATAATATATTTATAAAATAAAAAATATTTATATATTATTATATTATATATATGAATACGTGAGTGTGTGGCATATATATATATGTTAAAATATATATACACATTATATTATTATAATATGTATATATATATATATTTTTGGCCGAAATGTATATATATATATATTATAATTATAAAATATATATGTGAGAGAGAGAGGGGTGAATAAGAAAAAGAGGAAGAGAAAAGAAAAATTGGTGAGTGGAGAGAGAAAATTGTAAATGTAATAAATGAGGGTATTGAAAATTACTATTTTGCTAAATAGTTTTTTTATATTTGTATTAGAGTATTGGTAATTATAGGTATTTGAGTAGGGGTATGTTAGTAATTGGATATGAAATATGTAATGAAATGAGTTTGTAATGAAATGATATTTTTGTAATGACTTTATAATTGCAAAACAAACACCCATATAAACACCCATATAGCACTGTAGATGAAGTTATGTAATAAAAATAGGAATAATGAAAAGATAATGAAATTGTAATGCTCACCCAGGCCTATATTTATTATATATATATCTCCACTATGCACATGACCAACCCATTAATTTAATATGTGGCCAATATTGCTTCTGCATTGCATCTCCACTCTCCACTAGCATTGCAGATTGAGTCTTCGTTGGCCTCCATGATGATAATACTCAAGCAGGTTCAACACAGTAACCATGACAAATGAATTATATCTATATCTATACTATATTATATGGCTCCACCCCTTATGGTGTCAAAAATAGTGAATTAAAAAATTAAAAAAGAAAAAAAAAATCATCACTCTCTCTCCCCACTCACTCCCCCCACTTCTTTAAAAAAATAAATGAATTAAAAAAATGCAAAAAACAATTAAAAATTAAAAAATGTCACCACTCCACTCACTCTCCCATATGAGGTAATTTCAAATTGGTCCTAAATATTTTATAATTTCTCAAATTGGTCCCAAACTTACTCTTTTATCAATATAAAAATTTAATATAATCTTCAACTTTAAATCAATTCAAACGTTAACGGGCACGCAAAGCCCCTAGTAATTTATATTAGTCTAATCATCACAAATGAATTATATTAGTCTATAGAAACTAATAAATTACACAAACCCGGTGAACCTTAACTTTTAAGGGGCCGGGGTTAGCAAATTAAAATCATGAAATATTTGTCTATTATTTTAAAGTGGATTCAGCTCATCGTAAACCAGTCTACTGCTCAAGTTGATATGATTTCACGTGAGATATCTGATCTGCATACAATAAATTTATAATTATAAATTTATTGTATGCAGATCAGATATCTCACGTGAAATCATATCAACTTGAGGGATGGATGGATGGGATCTTGAAAAAATATTGGATGGGGGGCCGTGCTAAGATTCAAATAATATTCTAATAAGTAGCTCATAAATTCTCTTCAAAATATTATTGGATCCTTTACCCCCCTACATCCCGATCTGATCCAAAATTCAAATGTAAAAATATTGGTGCTAACTGAAAATTAAATGAGTCGTGCGTGGTCGTGCGTGGCCAAAGCTGGTGATATAACATATAATATAATTAAATAACGTCGTCGTATGTATATAGTATATATATATATGCAATAGCAATAGCATTACCACCACCTCAAGAAGCACAGCACATCATCAATGGCAACAACTACTGCGTAAGACTACTCTAATTTATCTACCTAATTAACACTATATTCCTTCCTTTAACTTCTTCATCAATTATGTATATATTCTTCGTCTTCTCTCTCTATTTGCATGCTTGCTTAATTAAGTTAATTCCCTAGCTCAGCTCCCTCTGATCTCTCTTTGTAATTTTTAGAGGCCAAGAAGTGAGGCCTCCTCCCTTGACTTCCGCTTCCTCTTCTCCTCCTGTCTTTGATCATACAATTACCGCCAGGTTCCTTATTACACAATTTAGATCTCCATTTTAAATTTAATTAAACCTTACTCCTATATATATATATATATATATATATATCATTTTGCTTCCCTGGCCTCCTCCATCATAGGTTGTATATCAGTTATGTCTGCCCATATTCCCAGCGTGTATGGATTGCTAGGAATTTTAAGGTTTTATTTCTTCCCTTTCCTCTTCTTTTTATTCAATCAATCCTTAGCTTGCAATCCCAACCATAATTATAGTGATTAATTATTAATCTCTTTGATTATTCTCAATATAATATTAATACTACAGGGACTCCAAGATAAGATCAAGTTGGTTCCTATAGACCTTGAAAACAGGCCTGCTTGGTACAAGGACAAAATCTACCCTGAAAATAAGGTCACAATATATATATAATATGCCATCACCACTAGTACTACATACTGACCTACTTCTTCATTATCGTAATTTCACCTAAATATACATATATATATCCTCAATCTAATATTATTGTAGGTGCCATCGCTGGAGCACAATGGCAAAGTTTTGGGAGAGAGTCTCGATTTGATCACATACATAGATGCCAACTTTGAAGGCCCATCTCTTTTTTCTACTGTGAGAATCATATATATCAACACCTCTATTGCATATATATTCTTCTTCTTATGATACATGCATCACCCAGCTTATTCTCTGTTCTTTGGTGAAGTAATATTGTTGCGGATAAATTTTGTCAGGATCCTGTCAAGAAAGAGTTTGGCGAGCAGTTATTAGCCCATGTTGCTACATTCAACAAAGACGCCTTCTCTTCATTCAAAGAACAAGATCCTATCAAGCAAGCCAGTCAGATCTACGTTTATATCTAGCTACTTAATTATATTATTAGTCATGACTTTTAATTAGATTATATTATTGTCATACTCTAAAGTAAATTCTAAGATTCATAATTTGCACCAGGTCCTGCTTTGGATTACTTGGAGAATGCTCTTGCTAAATTTGATGATGGCCCATTCTTCCTTGGCCAATTTGGTGCGGTAAGTTCAACTTTGGAGTTCCAAAATCTTCAATCCAATCATAATACGCATGCATGCATGATTAATGTAATATTTGTTTTAATTTGTGCAATTAATCAGGTGGATATTGCTTATATACCATTTGTTGAAATAGTTCACCTCGTCTTTTCTGAGGTGTTGAAGCATGATATTACAGAAGGAAGGCCTAAGCTTGGAACATGGCTTGAGGTACATATACATTATATTCGACACACACTGGTTGTGGAAGATATATATATGTTTTTCATTTTGGTTAACCACCATGTCCATGTATGTGTTGCAGGAGTTGAACAAGATTGATGCTTATTCGCACACAAAAGGTGATCCTGATGAAATCGTAAACATTATCAAGAAACGTTTTATGGTACTCAAAATATAATCCTCGATCCTATTCATTTCAACAAGTTATTAGTCTCTCTGCCTGTTCTCTCCTCAACGTACTATTTGCTAAAACTTGCACTTTTGTTCTTCACTGCAGGCTCAATAATGAAGGCCTTGTCGGTGCCGGATGCTTCTTTAATAGTGAAATGTATGCATAAAATTCATGTCCTAATTATGTTTATGTAACCAGCGTTGTCCCATTAAACATCAAATTAAGCTCTGCTTATCAAGTTGTTAAATAATATAACAAGAGTTTGCTTGCGTTGTACGAGTATGATTACTTGTCTAGCTAGAAATATTTCTTTTTATTTTTTATTTTTTGGTAGATAATATTTCTCTTGTTTTATTAAGAAAGTGGGCCACCTTCATCACCCAGCTTCACACCACAATTATACTTAAAACTAACACTAATATATATAAGCTCAACATTTTACAATAATTGTACCAAACGCTGGATTTCTACACTACAAGAAAAAACGAGATTAGCTACGGACGATTCCGTAGCTAATCCGTAGCTAACTAGGTTAGCTACGGATTAGCTACGGAATCGTCTGTAGCTTTTGGGCGGTCGCTAATTAGCTACGGAATTTTCCGTAGCAAATTCGTAGCAAATCCGTGGCAAATCCGTAGCTATTCCGTAGCTAATCCGTAGCAACGTTTTTGGAGATCAGATTATCATGTCCGTAGCTAATTTGCTATGGATGACCCGCAGCTAATTCCGTAGCTATTCCCTAGCTAGATTTTTATATCCGTAGCTAATTCGTAGCTAATCTGTAGCTATTCATTTAACAAAGCAAGTGAAACCCCTAGCTAATCGGTAGCTAATCCGTAGCTAACTTCTGTAGCTAATTCATAGCTAATCCGCAGCTAATTTCCGTAGCTGATGCATAGCTAATCCGTAGCTAATTTCCATAGCTGATTCATAGCTAATCCGTAGCTAATTTCCATAGCTGATTCATAGCTAATCTGTAGCTAATTTCAATAGCTGATTCACAGCAAATCCGTAGCTAATTTTCGTATCTGATTCATACATAATTTCCGTAGCTAAACTATAGCTAATTTTTATGGCAAAGAGAATGTTATTTGTAGCTAATCAATAGCTAAGTCCAATCAAAGGGAAATTAGGTATATAAATATTTAGATTGACGACATTTTTTTTTATAATGATTTAGATTGACATTTGCCAATATGTTTGTTCGCTGTAGGGTCGACTTCACTTGATGTGTTTTTTTTTTTTGGTAACAAAAGTTCACTAATTGATGTTTATGGAAGGTAGATGACTTGAGTTAAAATTAAGCAAGTTTATACCAATTCAAACTAAACAATCATAAGCTGTGTTGGGCGGGTTAATCCATTTCTTTTTACTTTTTAAATGAAAAATCATTTTTCAAAATTAAAAAAACAATTTTATAATCAATTTCAATCATTACAATATAGTAGGTAAACAAAAGTTGATCCAGTTGGTAAAGAGTTGACTCATAACTTATAAGATTGTAAATTCAATTTCCGCTGCCATTGTAAAGGTCTTATTGTTATGCGATCTGTAAGTACCTCGGTAAACGCTTATAGAGCCTAGAGACATGCCCTGATTTTAGTGAGTCACCGAGACCTAATTCATCTAAACTTTTTCCTCACCAAAAAAGAAAAAAAAAACAAATGTCTCTCGCAAGTTGCAAATTTCATCTAAGATTAAAAGAAGTATCAAGACTCCACTATCATCAAAAGTAAAAAGATAATATAACAATCAATTACAAGAAAATGCACCAATAAAGAATATCATTAAAGATAAGTGATTGAAATAACTCGTGTAAATTCTAAAATTTTAAATTCATGTGGGAATGAAATTGATGACAAACTTGTATTTTTTTTTTTTGTGAGCATGACAAACTTGTATTTAGAGAAGAGTGAATTGATGAGTTAGATTGGATTAAGCCAGTTCAAACAATTAAAACTTACAACTCATTTACTGACAAATTAAAAATTTATAACTCAAATTAATCGGT
This sequence comes from Chamaecrista fasciculata, assembly GCA_003254925.1. Classification (NCBI taxonomy): domain Eukaryota; kingdom Viridiplantae; phylum Streptophyta; class Magnoliopsida; order Fabales; family Fabaceae; genus Chamaecrista; species Chamaecrista fasciculata. The sequence continues at coordinate 108,408 of QANZ01021853.1, read as the reverse complement.
GATCGAATTAGACGCCTTAGGTTGGTTTTAATATATTGACATATTGACTATCCCATTAAACATTTCTATTTGCCATGTTACAATATCATTAATATATATGAGGTGTTCAATAGTTTAGACCAACATGTTAAATTCAATTCAACCCAACATACATTTAGATTGGACTGATAAGTTGGTTCTGACAAAAAAAAAAAAAAAGAGAGAGCTTGCAATAATTTTGGTTAGATTATTAGTTTTTTTTTCCCTATCATCAAGCCCATGTATACTAACTAGTAACTATTGTTTTGTGGTTTTCACTTTTTAGTTCTTACTATTGACTAATGGTTGCTGATTTGCTGGTTTATTACAAACTTGTAATTATACACCTCATGTTTTTTTTTTGTAATGGGTGTTGAACTTATTAATTTAATAATTTTTACTAACTCATTATATAATTACACATTTTGTCTTTTAACTTTTTGTTGATTAATAATTTTAGTAAGTCACATGTTTTTTTCTTCTTTCTGAAGAGTTGAGAAATGGACCAGCTTAGGAGTTCGTCCAACTCATCACATTAACATTCGGCTTTGAGTTGATTTAAATTAAAATAAATTTTTTTAAAAAAAAAAAAACTCAACCCAAACCAACCTACTTTCAAAAAATTTTAACTCAATCAAATTTGTCTTCAATATCAATTCAACACAACTTGCCTAGCTATGCCTCTAATCAATATCACAAACCTTCAAAATTTTGTTTCATATATATATATATATATATATATATAGTATTTTAAAGTAAATATAAAATATTTCTTAATAATTATATACCAATCTAAAAGAACATTTTAAAAATAGGGTAAATTTTACTTTGGTACCCTGTTTTATGGACCAATTCCACTACCATGTTCTTTCAAAAGTGACACTTTAGTACCCTGTTATTTCAAAAATGTCATTTTGGTACTCTGTTCTTTCAAAAGTGACATTTTGGTACCCTGTTCTTTGGACCAATTTCACTTTAGTACCATAAAAAAGATAGAATATGGTAACAAATAGTGAAAGAACAGGATACCAAAGTGAACTTAGTCCAAAGAACAGGGTACCAAAATGTCACTTTTGAAAAAACAGGGTACCAAAATGACATTTTTGAAAGAACATGATACCAAAGTGTCACTTTTGAAAGAACAAGATACCAAAGTGGAATTGGTCCATACAACAGGATACCAAAATGAAATTTACGCTTTAAAATTAGTGCAAAGCTTTTACGCAAATATGTATGTAGAATAAATAAGGGACTAAATTGTTAACTTAGTAAAGAAAGAGAGACCAAATAGTAAATTTTCTCTTATTTTTGATTTCATAGACTATAGTTTTAAACATGGACGACCAGAAAAGGGTGGAACCATATAATATAAGATGAGAAAATTTCTAATTTCATGCTTTGAGTCGTGACTTTTTAAAATTACTTTCATTTTGATTTTTGAGACTTATTGATATTATATTTTAAAATAGTATTTTTTTAATAAAATTGTTAATGTTATTTAAAAATTTTAATTATATTACAATGATTTTTTATGACGTAAAAATATTTTTTTAAAATATTCTCATGAATTATTTTAAAGAATTTCTATATTTGATAAATTATTATTTAAAAACAAAAAAAATTAAAAAGTATAATTTAAAAAAGTATTATACGTGTAGATAATTATGAAAGTTGAATAAAACATGAAATTATAATATTCTTGAGAATATTTAAAAATAATCTCAAAACTATTTTAACTGGTATAAACAAATATTTTATATTTCTAAAAATTTTATTCTTTAAAAATCACATATTTATAGAAATAAAAAAAAAATAATTCGTCTATCATTGGCGTTGCCATTAACGTCTACATAAGCCATGCAGCTTGAAAACCACGATAAGCGACATTTCTGCAGCCGAAAAATATGGACTAGCAGTTGCTCTTCCGAATCAAACTCATAAAACCCTAATCATCCATCTCTTTGCGCTTAATCGGATTTATGTTGATTAAATCAATCGAAGATTACGGACTTAGCTTTCAATCTCCTCCACACTTTCGAGCCCAAGACACATAATACGTTTTCTGCCATATCCACGCGTTATGAAGCCCTAAATCATTGCAAATTCTTGGATCGAATTGGGAAATTTTCTTCGTCTGGGAAATTTACTGTTTTCTGTTTGATCTCCAGAATGGGCGAAACTCTTCGCGGCGCTTGATAGTTTCACCTGAACTAAGAATACTGTACTTTGATTTTGATTCCGATTGAGTATTCGGGCTACAATAGATTTTTTCTATGTCAAATATAATTTAGAATTGCTGTAAAATCTTGTCATATACAGTTCATCGTAGGAATTTTGACGTTCCTCCAAGACATTCTTGGATGTATAGGAGTAGAATCATTAATACTAAACACAGTGCCTTCGAAGTCTTAACTCTGAAGTTTTGTAGCATTCTGAGTTTGGTTCCAAGCAATAGCTATGGGCAGTACAACTGCAACTGTTCTTAAAGTATGTTGTTGTCCTTAGTGAGTAAGCGCTCATTGGAGATTGATTCCAGGTAATTCATATTGTACAGATTCCTATACTCTGCTCTCCATTTTGCCACAGACCTGCCTACTATTTTTACACCCTTTATCGATCAATCATTCTAACTAGGAATCACAGTCTTTAGCCACTGTTGATGGCTGTCTGCTATCTTTCATTGTTTATTGGCAGTATTTTCCTTCTTTTCTTCCATGAAAACAATTAAGTATACATATATTTCTGCAGGGATACCTATGGATTTGCATTAAGACCGCAACACGTACAAAAGTACAGAGAGTATGCTTCTATATACCAGGTGTTTGTTTCTTTGGAATTTTTTTTTTGGTTCTGGTACCACTGTTCTAATTTTTCACCGAATACAATAAAACTTTAAGAAAATTTGGTTAATCTATTCCGGCACATTTTGTTGGAAAAAAAAAAACCAAAATAATCTCAGTCAAGGTCCACTGGTAAAAACAATTGTTTTTGTCATGACTGATGATTACGGTCTTCATAGTTGCAGCAACAAGAACGGGAGAGAGACAGGAACTTACAACAGGAATTGTCTGCTTGTTCTAACTGCTCATGTCATATTGCTTCTACGAAAAAAATATTCTATTTCCAAAAATTAACCTCGTAAACACGATATATACGTTTTGGTATATTGATGGAAAAGGGGCATGATGTATAATTGTATACTGCCACATGATGATAGACGAATGAAACTGCTTACAAGCTCCTTATTCAGATATTAACTTAAAATGAACTAATTTCAATACAATTGGTGTTTTTTATTTCAAATGGCTGAAGTCTTTTTAAAAGACGTTTCCATTGCATCAGCAAAGTTTCTCCAATAAGCAGCACAACCAATATAAGTATCATTACTGAACCAATGTATTTATGGTATCAGGAGGAGGAAGGTGAAAGATCAGATAAATGGAGGAACTTCCTTGAACAGATATCTAGTTCATCTCAACTATGTTCTTCTGAGATAGAAATAAAGAAAGATCCAGATAGAATTACTGAAGGAGATAATTCAAGTCGCAGGGATTCTGCTAAAGGTAATGAGAAAAAAGAGCATGTAAGTCCAGAGGGGGCTGATGATTCAGATGGCACCAAATCTGTTGAAGGTAATGAGAGAAAAGAGGGGATAAGTCCTGAGATTGTTTGTGAAGGAGATGATTTAACTGGTAGGAAGTCTGCTGTAGCTACTGAGGTTAAGGAGGAGGAGATAAGTTTGGAGAGGCTAGCCGAAGGAGATAGTTCAAGTTGCAAGAAATCTGTTACTAATGGTTTAAAAGGCAGTAGTTCAGAAAAGGAGGTTCACTGTTTAGAAGAAAGAAAGACCCTTAAGGTTGCTTTCTGGGCCGAAATTAGGCCATCTCTTTTTAACATTGACAAAATTATGAGTGCTCGGGTTAAGAAGGGAAAGATTATGAAAGGTAAGCTACTAAATGGCAATAATAACCATCTTCCATCTATACAAGAATCTGAATCTGTCAAAGGGGTCCATGAGGAGGACTGCAAGGATGATGTCTGCACTAATAAGACATTAGATAACAGTATCGATGCCTCAAGTGCTGAGAATGCTTTTGAAGACCAAGACTCATCTGAACATTTCTTTCCATGGCGAGAACTAGAGTTCCTTGTTCAGGGAGGAGTGCCAAAGGATATTAGAGGAGAAGTATAAATGTTGCTTTCTAGTTCATCAATTTATAATTTATGGGGGAGAAAAGTGCAGTCTTCGCTTCAATATTTTTATTATTTATTACAGGTCTGGCAAGCCTTTGTAGGTGTGAAGACACGTCGGGTGGAGAGCTATTATGAGAATTTGTTAGCTCAAGAAATATGTAGTGGTGAAAGCAAGGAACAAGATGTCCAATCTGGTGCATTTGGGAAATGGAGAAAGCAGATTGAGAAGGTCATTAGCTGCAAGCGCCTTGGACTTTATTTTGATTTGTAGGTGCTGCTTCTTTGGCTTTATATTGCAAGTTGGCTCTCTCCTTAGACTAAATCATACTTTCTGTTTGCAGGACATACCACGAACTTTCCCAGGTCATCCAGCTCTGGATGAAAATGGCAGGAACTCCTTGAGGCGTTTACTCTTGGCATATGCTCGACATAACCCATCTGTGGGGTACTGTCAGGTAACTGCAGTCTGAAAAAGTCTTGGTTGAAACTAATTTAACTGGTATCAGGCCTTTCTATCCAAGACTTCATTAAGTCATCAATCATTGTCAAACAATGGAAATCATCTTGCAGTGATCCACATCTTATTCAAAAGGATTGTTGTGGTGTCTATTTGATTTTTCAGTTTTATTGGAATTGTTGCCCCTAATATATCCATCCTGGTCCAAGCAAAAACGTCTTCACATAAGGGTTCATTAAAGTTATTGACCCGTAATATATCCTTCCCTCTCCTAGATAATTCAAGTTATTGTTTATACTTTATATTTCACGTTAGTGGTGCATTTTTCAGTCTCTAAAACTTTATTATTTATTCCTTTGTTTTCACTAACAGTTCAATAATAGAATAAATAAATTTGTCTGAATTTGGAAGTTTTTTTTACAAGAACTTACAAATGTATTCATAGCAAGTGAATGTAATGTAACTTTCAATAATCAGTCTTTTCAAGTTTACATTGATTCCAGTTATTGATGATAAGTTGTTTGAAGAGTAGTCTTCCTTGATCTATTATTTTGAGTGTAAGCTTTAACATAATATTGCCTTACAGTGAACTGCAGCTTTCAATTTTCCAACTGTCGCTAGTAGTAGCAACTCATTCTGCAAACCAGAACCTAGTTTCTATGTAAAGTAGACATAATATGTAAGGACTCAAATGGCAACTTGACAGTTAAAAGACTCTGTCTTGTCACCTGTGCAGTAGGTGTATCTGACACACTGTCCATAAATGTAAAGTATAGTTGCGTTTCTGTAGTTGTTTCTATAACTTTTTCTTTCCTTTTGGGGTGTGCGGAAGAGGGGGAATACATTGACTGTAATTTTAATTTCTTTTATTGGTAACCATCATTCATCTTTGTCATCTTTGTCATTATATTCTGTTATTGAAACATTTGCAGGCAATGAACTTCTTTGCTGGTTTATTGCTGCTTCTTATGCCCGAAGAGAATGCCTTTTGGTACGCTTGAGAAGCTTGTCTGATATATTTTCTCTCAGTTAATTCCTTTTTGTTACATTGATATCTCTCTACACTTAAACAGTAATGCTTCTAGCTAATGAAATTAAAAAAATATTTCTAAATAGAGAGAAATTCTTTCAAGTAGTATACTTCCATCAATTTTATCTTTTATCAGACTTTAAGGGAAGCACAATGTTTTTTTGGGGCTGGGGGGGTGGTGGTGGTGGAGAATTGACTATATAAACATGAGTGCCTTGTATTTTTTATGCAAAATTCTTGACTTATCGTGAATTTGTGAACTTACTAGTTTTAGTTGGATACCGCAGGGCACTGGTAGGCATTATTGATGATTATTTCGGAGGCTGTTATACGGAGGAAATGATAGAATCGCAGGTTTAGCTCTACTTTTCAGATTTGCAAAATTTCTCCCTTGGTTTTATCCCGAATCAGTATAATATGTTTGTTTTATAGTTACAGTATAGAGGGACTTAATAATTCATTTTGGCAGTCATGGAAGATTTTGTTTTGTCAGGTGGACCAGTTAGTTTTTGAGGAATTGGTGCGTGAAAGATTTCCAAAATTGGGTTTGTAATTGGTTTTTCTCTGTAGTATTCTGCTTTTTGTTTACATACGAAGAGTTTGGGTAGCCATTTTATTCTAGTACTGCTTCTGTTGCAGTTAGTCATCTGGATTACTTGGGAGTGCAAGTGACATGGATCTCTGGACCTTGGTTCCTTTCAATCTTTGTGAACTTGCTTCCTTGGGATAGCGGTGAGACTTACGGGGAGTATATTTTGGATCTCAAAAAGTCTTAGAAGTTAAATTGACTTTGACCTTGTTATATTCTACAGCATCTTACCTTACAGTGGGTTACTCTCTTTTTAGTTCTTCGAGTTTGGGATGTGCTGCTATTTGAAGGGAACCGTGTTATGTTATTTAGAACAGCACTAGCTCTGATGGAGTTATATGGTACTGAATTTTGTTTTACTGTTTTTGATTAAGATATTAGGCGTACATAGTGGAATAAATTAAATTTATTTGTATATTAATTTATTATAATCGAAATTTCTCATGTCTCGTTTCAGGTTCTTCATTAGTTACAACGAAAGATGCAGGTGATGCACTTACTCTATTGCAATCACTTGCTGGCTCAACATTTGACAGCAGCCAGCTTGTCTTTAGTGCTTGCATGGGTTTTCTAGCTGTGACTGAAGCCAGATTGCAGGAACTAAGAGATAAACATCGTTCATCTGTATTAGTTGTTGTGGAGGAAAGGTCTAAGGGACCCGTTTCGAAGGAATCAAAAGGGATTGCATCTAAACTGCACAGTTTCAAGCGTAAACCAGAACCTCTGGTGGAAGAAAGGAAAACAACTGATAAGGATAAATCACAGTTGGAGTCTCAAGGAATGCTTAATAGTATCAATGCTGGTTCAGAAGGGGATTCTCTAGCAGATCTCCAGGAACAGGTTGCATCCTTTAGTCCTCACCACTCTCCCCTTCTTCCCCAAAAAGTTCTTGCCATCTTTATGACTTAGATTGAAATTTATCTACAATTATTTATTTTTTCTTTAAGTCCGCCCTACCATTTTATTGAGGCCATAAAGATGTGTTTTTTTATTAGTCTTCTTCCATGGCATAGGGGTTAAACTTGACTATTGTAGAAGGTTATTGTGCAACTCACTACCTGAAATCAGATATGCAGTCTGAGCCTCTTATCCATGAATTTTTTTCTGCAGCTCAGAACATGCTTAATCACTAGGTTCAGCCTGTTTACAATTGTTGTTGTCATTAAATGACATCTGTTCTGGTATATCAATATTTAATTCCATTTAGATGGCTGAATATGACCACAATTAGATTACAGTTGATTTTATTTCTTTAATTATTTGCTGGAATTTCCATATTTTTTCTTTAGTGTTTATAGGTCTGACAGAACCCATATTTTGGTTCCTGTTTTTTGTAGTATTGTATTTTGTGTTAAAAAGTGATGCTTCAAAGATTGACATAGCAATTATGTGTTGGGTTTGGCTAACTATAAATTTCTCCTCAACTGAACCTAACCTGTGGTGTGCAATATACGCGGTTTGAGTTGATAGTTCCCCCCAACTATATGCGTGCATTGCTGAATATAATTATCTAACCATCAAAGAATGTCCTTTATTGGTTTCCTCATGAATTTTCAGAAACTGTTGTAAACATGTGGTTTATTGAATCCTTGACTTGACGAATGTTGGGATTAAATGTTTCATGGATATTTGTTTTGGATAATCTTATACGGAGGATAATTATGCCCATTATTTTTTAAAACAAACATATATTTCACTGAAAAAATTTGGCACTGGCATATCCTTCCTGAAAAATTATGCACTCCTAGGAGAATGTGTTGTGACTAGATTTCGGAAGAGTGTAGTACTGACAAAACAAATTCTTATTATTATACATAAGTTTTGGTTTCTGGGGGTTTGATTTTTGTCATCTGGTATATCGTTAGGCAACATAAAGTATTGCTTAAATCTGTATAGTGTGTGTGGAGTATAAATTAGTGTATTCCACTAGATTATATATATCCTCAAGGTCGAAAATTCTAGAGGCATATCACAGTCATGCCGTTTTATAGTTTAGGTCCCTGCCTGAATGTTATGTTATAGTTTTCATGGTGTATAAATAGTTTCTGTAGTATAACCGATTCATGTGCAACTCCTTTTAAGTTTCAATCAGGTAGTTTGGTTCAAGGCCGAGGTATGCAGATTGCTCGAGGAGAAAAGATCTTCTGTACTTAGGTTTGTACTTCTTTGGTGTTTATATGCTAGAACACTTTATGTCAATGACAAGCATTTTGTTTTTTACACCACTGTTTATGACTTAAAGTTTAGAGGAAGCTTTAAGGTTGTGAAAGATGTATTAGCCAAGCCAGTGTAGTTAGCATCATGCTTCCCCCCTCTTTCAGGATTCCCCCTATTCTACCCTTTCTTATTTAATTAGTCATGTTGTAAGATGTTCATGATCTTTGAAGACATCAAAATTGTTGCATCTCAGAGCTGAGGAGCTGGAAACTGCTCTAATGGAAATGGTCAACCAAGATGATCGACTCGAACTGACTACAAAGGTATGTTTACAACTCTCTATTTCTTTATTTTTTATATCTTCAGGACATTATGATATCAAAGCCCTGCTGGAGGAATGTATATTAATGACATAGATATTAATTATTATAAAAAATCGTGATGTAGATATTAAACTATTTAATCATCCCTATTGGCAGAAAGGATTATTACCTATTTTAGAAATCATACAAGCACTAGAAAAAGCTAGTTCATCATTAGCATCCAAGTGCAATGGTTAATTAATTTTTCTGTCATAATTTTTTGTGGTCATTTTGCTTGAAGATTTACTAATATGTGCACAATCATGCAGGTCAAGCAGTTGGAGCACGAGGTAGCTGAGTTACAGCTAGTCATTGCTGCTAAAAAAGAACAAGAAGATACCATGTTGCAGGTTATAGTATGCACTTGTTTTCTCCTGGGCCTATTTATAATCTTGAATGCAAATTAAAATAGTAAAACTCATCATGTGTGCTATAGAAAACGTTAAACATGTCTGGTTGATATAGGTTCTAATGCGGGTGGAGCAGGAGCAAAAAGTTACTGAAGACGCTCTTAGAAAAGCAGAGCAAGATGCTAATAATCAGAAATATGAAGTTCGAGTGCTTCGGGTACCGCCTCCCCCATTCTTGGGATCATCATGGTCCTAGTTATTTTCTTGTTATCTGATTTGATAATGTACTGTAGATTAGAGTAAACTTCTTTAATGGAATTACGTTTAGCTAATTATGACTGAAGGTATTTCTTCAGCATGTCCGCATCCTACACATGAAGATAGTAATAATCGTAGTCGTAATGCTAATAACAATAATTATTTAATAAGAATAACATCGTCTATGAATCATGATACTGAAAATTATCCTATTGAAAAACTAAATTTCATAGAGATGCATTATATCTGTTTTAGCTTCACGCTGGTTCTTTGTTCTCAGTTTGATCTCAAACACATCATCATAAGTATCCATATCGAATTAAGGATGTTGTTATACGACCACAATATCATATGTAGGAAAAGTATAATAAGGCCATGGAATTAATTGCTGAGATGGAAAAACGGCTGTTGGGGCCAGAAAGTTCGTTGCAGGCTACCATTGAATTTCAATCTGGTCAATCCGGAGCACTTTCTTCTCCAAGGTACAAATTTTTCAAATGTAACATCAGATTCTGCATGGCACTTCATCCTCTCCTGCTGAAAGTTCAAAGTTTTCTTTTTTTTGTGGAAAAAAGTTCAAAGTTGATAGATAATGATCCACTTCAATACAATTTTTGTTTCTCTGGTTTTATAGAAGTTCCGCTTTGATCTCTTTATTTTCAGAAACAAGCTATATTGCCATTCCTTTTTTTGAATTTTGCCATTCCATCAAATCTTCATCTTGTGCCAAATCTGATGTTACTTATTTTATTGCCAATTATTAGATTTGTCATTAAAGTTTGATAGCTAATGTAATAGAGGGGTAAAATTGGGTCACTTTAAGAATTGGAAAGACAACATTTCTTTTTAAACTATACGGGGATTAAATTGAAAATCTTGTTAAACTAGAGGGATCAAAAGCAAGCTAATTTTTTAATATGTCACGAAATGTGGCCACAGGTAGATGCTTAAGGTTCTATGAATTTTTGTAGGGCTGGCTTCCTACAAAGTCCAAGGGAAGAAAAACCGTCACGGAAGACAAGTCTACTAAACTTTGGACTTGGTTGGCGTGAGAAGAGCAAGGTAGTAATATCTTCTATTTTCATGTATAAATTCACATCACAGTTTCTTGAGCTTCACTTTCTGAAAACACAGCTTTACATTTTTGTTTGTTCGCCTGGTTAATCGCCCAATGTAACAGGGAAAACCTACGAGTGTGGAGGAATCTAGCGAAAGTAAGCCTAATCGTGGGGGAACAAACGCTGTGAACGAATCCCATAATCAAGAACAAGACTGATGATAGAGCAGTGCCATTGGAATTTGGAAATCCACACCCCATTCTTCTCCTGCCTCAGTACATACGAGTAATTACCTGATCTTGATTATTTCTGTCCAAATAGACTGGTATTTTTTTTTCTCCCTATTTTTTCATTATTAGTTGTAGTAAATTAAATTCAGATGTAAAGTATGTTAAAGTTGTAGTTTTAAGAACGGCTTATCGTAAATAACCATCTATTATATGGTATCACTCTTCCATTTTCTCAGCAGAAAATTAGCGAGTTAGATATAACAGTTTGTCCCTTTATTGAAAAGGATATTACAAATTTGTCCTTATATTTGGGGGGTAAATGAAATTCGTTTTTCTATTACACATGACCTATTATTCTATTAACAAATTCAGCTTTTATTAGAGACTGTATAGCAAATAGGAGGATAGTAGGACTAGATTCAAGTAATATGCAAGGAAGAGACGCTTCATGAGCAACCAAACAACTTTCAAGAGAAGAGCAGTTCTGCGACAGGGGTAGAACAAAATTTTACATGGATTTTCGCAACTAGGCTCTGAACTGAGAAATAATAGCACCAAAGGGCAAGGGGTATTAACGTCTATAAACATATATCTTTGCAGTAAAAAAAAAATACGATATATGAAAAGGCAAATTTTGCTGTTCATATCATCAGCCCCTCTTGGTTGTAGGAGTAGGAGGGGCAAGACGAGGGCTTTGAAGAGGGTGTGCATTGGGTTCATATCTTTGGGAAGCAAGGTACGTGAGAGCAGTGACAACATCAGCAATAACTGGTCGCATATTAGCTTCCTCCTGAACACACATTGCTGCAACAGCAAGGGCCTGGTATAACCCCCTTGGAGGGTACTGACCTTGGAGCATTGGATCAGCCATTTGTGAAAATTTTCTTCGATCTTTAAACAACGGTCTAGCCTGCAAAATTCTACATATATCAATATGGTCCATCCCAAAGTTTCCATTCAAATATTAATCAAATTACTCTAAGAGGACTTGAGGAGTAAGGCCTGATCATACAACTATATCATGATTGAAATTATTATTTCTTATGGATAGCTAATGGATAAAATGCATTAGTTTGAGTATGAAGTTCATCAGTTTGGCTGCTAGCTTCAATCATTAAAAAAAAAGTTGGATTGGAAAACATCAGCTCAACAGGGGTTACCAATTACTATAACAAGAATGGTCTCTTACAACTTTGTCCATCTTCAATTCAATCCCCGTGTTACACCAGTTTTAATCTAAGAGGCTATTAAGAACTATTGGTAGGTTCTTAAGCTAACTACAGGAGTTAGTCCTAGTCAATTTCTATTATGAACAAGATTATCCCGAAAGTTTACATTGTATTTAAGAGTTCATTACCGGTAGATTAGTCTGAGTATTTGACTACTTATTATGCTACTCTCTGGTAGCTGTTAAATCATCAGGCAACCCTAGGTGAGGAGATAAATGTACATCTTACCCATGCGACAAGATTCTGCTCTCCTGCAGCTTTTGAATTGTCAATAGCTTTCCTTCCTGTAATAATTTCCAGAAGAACTATGCCAAAACTATAAACATCGGATTTCAGAGTCAACTGACCCGTCATTGCATACTCTGGAGCACAATATCCATAGGTACCCATGACCCTTGTTGACACATGGGTGTTTTCCCCAACAGGTCCAAGTTTAGCCAAACCAAAATCAGATAACTTTGGATGATAGCCTTCTGCAAGCAAAATGTTTGAGCACTTCAAATCTCGATATATGACAGGAGGGCTAGCTTTGTCATGGAGATATTCCAATCCCTTTGCTGCCCCAGCAGCTATTTTCATTCTCGTGTTCCAGTCGAGTCGTTTTTTGCCCAGAGAAACATCTGCAAATTAGAAAAACTATTACCAACATCTACTATAAGATCATACACAACTATGTACAAGAGAAAGGCGATTTGAAATACAAATTAAATACCGTATAAGTGGTCTTCCAAGGATCCTAAAGGCATATATTCATAAACTAGAAGCCTTTGATCACCGTCAGCACAATAACCAATAAGGTTGACAAGGTTAGGGTGGTGAAGTAGACTTAACATCAACACTTCAACAAGGAATTCTCTATTCCCTTGCAGCCCATCTCGGTCAAGTTGCTTGATTGCAACAACCTGTATTCAACACTGTAAAGGATGAATTGTGTTGCTAAGACTACTCAGAATTTACACACATTCCCATGACATTGACAACCAATTGCAAAATGGAAAAGGATGACAGCTACAAAAATAAAAACGGAAGTAAAACAGGAAAATTTATTGGCCTCCAACTTTCTCCTGATTTTTTATATGAAAAACATACTTACTTGATTAGTACTTTCCAAACGCCCTTTGTATACTCTACCAAAACCACCCTCACCCAAAAGACATTCTGTCTTAAAGTTTCTAGTTGCAGTTGCCAACTCACGGAATGTGAAAGTCTGAGCCGCAATGTGATCAGAATTCCCATTTTTAGAGGGATCTTTGGAATTTGTAGATGAGTTCCTCTTCAACTTCCCTGTACACAACAACAATAGTTAGAAGTGGGGAAAGATTACAAGAAGCAGAAGCTACGCCAGTGTTAAATTTGAATGTCTATGGCCAATTCATGTCCATTCCTCTTCAAAGTTGAAACATGAAATTTCACAAGGCATGTTGCATTGTTAAACTGAAGATCATTCAAATCTGAAACTTACATTTGGATTTGCCGCATAGAATGCATCCTTTTGAAACTACCATTAATAGTACAAATCTGAAAATGTACTTGGTAAATTAAGAATCCCATAACATCAATCCATGCAACAAGTCAACTGACAACACTTATATCACTATGAAAAGTGAAAACAGCCACGATAATCTCGTAAGAGTTTAATAATGTAAAGCTTCACCTGAATTATAGTAATGCATGCATCAGATGACTATCTAAATATGAAAGATAACCTAGAAGCACACAAAATCTACGGTCAAATAGCTAAGAGACAAACTCTTGAAACCCGACGATACGTCAAATGAGCATAAACAGTCTCTCTCAAGATAAACAATATTATGCTTGCATAAACAGTCTCTCCTGAAAATTAGGGAGGCATTCATCCCAACACTAATCAAATCTCAGGCATGTTATTGTGAAACTTGACACATTTATGTATAATAGCTACATAAATACTCGCGAATAACTTCACCGAGAAAACGCAACAGAAATCCGAAATAACTAGATAATTTGTAAACTTGCATTGTTTGAGTACCTGGGGTGGGTTTGGTTTGATCCACCATACTGTCCAGCGCTTCCATCTTTTTCGTCTTATTCTTGCTCTTTTTCTTAGCGTTTGAATTTCCAGAACATGGAATCCAACCCATGGTTGCTCTTGTTTTTCTGTCTAGAGATGGCGGAACAACAGTAATCGACAAGATTCCAAATAGGTGAATGAAGAATCAGTCACTCCAATTCACAGTACCAATCATCGCAGACCCTAACCCCCGACACTGACAACACAGTGCTCGGGCAGCCAAAATAACAATGGGAAAAGAGACGACACAGTGCATCGTGAATCTGAAATCTTAATCGCTTTTAATTTCTCATAGCGAGCGTCTCCAGAAATCTCGTCATTGTCTTCTCTTTGTGAGGGAAAACGAAAATCGCATGGTTACCTGAAGCATCTTGAAACTGAAACATCTGTAAACGATGTCGCTTAAGTGCTAATCTCCAATAGAATAATTGCCTTTTCGATTAAAGTTCAAATCTGTCATAAAAATATCATGCTGTTCGAATCTACACAATAAGATGCTTTTGTTTTCTTTTCTTTTTTCTTTTTTTAATGCAGCATTGCAATTCCTATAATATCTTACTTTTAAAAAGGAAAAAAAAATCATTCTTACTGTTATTTTGAGATTAATATTATGGTAACTCAATGATCATAGTTTTAGCCGCCCACAATGTTCAAACTTTGAGCAAGCAACTAAATAAGTACTAACAGCTGTGGATCTTAAAGACATTACTATAATTATCACAATGTGGGTCTCATAATCAATAAATTAGTCCCCCCCTTTAATTCAATAAAATTAGCTCTTTGGGAGGAAAAAAGTGAAACTTGAAAGATAGCAAAAAGAAGAAAATAAGAAATGGACCAAATCAATAAATTAGCCCTGGACAATGTCATAAAAGGGAATAAATTAGCCCTGGACAATGTCATAATAGGGAAAGGGTTCTTTTTCTCTCATTCCTTTAATTTTTTTTTTTTATTTGATCAAATGGTTCCGAAATTGTAGTTCTTTGTGTTGGATTATTTTTTAATAATCTCTAAAGTGTCTCATGTGACTAATTAATGGACCATGTCTGTTAGTGAATGACACAATTTAATGGTAGTTGGGCTGAAGGTATTAGACATGTTAGGGTTAGAAATTTTTCTCTCTTCCTTTAGAAAATAGACAACAAGTAGCCATCACATTTAAATGAAGTGGATAAGGGTAAAGTTTCTCCACCATTAGAGAAAATTCAAGAAAGAAGGATAGAAAAAAATAAAGAACTTCAAGATCAGAAAAATTATGGAATGAGATGCATTTTTCTTCTCTACTCATTGTTCAGCATTAAGGTTTATCTTACACATTGTTCTTAATTATTTTGGCTCAAATATTGTAGTAGTGAGCACAGAGAATAATTTTCTTAATTTTATACCCTCCAATTTATTTCTTAAAAAATAATCTTAATTAACGAGAACTGAACTGACTAGAAAATATCTTTGACCAATTAACCTACTAATAAAAAATAGAATAAAAAAAAAATTCGTTTGAACCACCTCAGAGTAAATGAGGATATGGCAGGAGACTGCTGGTATAATTAAACGGCTCTCTAATCCAATGTCCAATCAAATAAGCAAAATGGATATATTTACCTATCTGTTAATTCGTTAATTTAGTTAGTATAATTAACCATGTATGTATACCTAATAGAATAATGCAATCCCTAATTTCGTACATAAAATGCCACTTCTATCGTTTTCACTTGCAATTTTTTTTTTTGGTCAGATTTTCACTTGCAATTTCGTATATCTTTCAGATTTTCACTTGCACAAGTGTACATTTTAATATTTTACGGACTGCAACACTTGTGATTATTATTCGTCGCTGACAAAACTTGATGGAGTACGTACGTGCAAACCCTGCCCCATAAATATGATATATATATATATACACTAAAGGCTTTGCGTGCCCCTTAATATGTACGTGTAAATATGTATGTAAAATAAATGAGAGACTAAATTATTAACTCAGTAAAAAAAAATGGATCAAATAATAATTTTCCTCTTATTAATTTTGTACTATAGTTTTAAAACATGGACGACCAGAAAAGAGTGGAGGCATATAATATAAGATATATAACACAAAGCCCGTATTAAAAAGGGTAGGTGATGAATGAATTTACAAAAATGTTGAAATGAGAAGGAAAATAAAGCATCAATTGTTTCAACAATGCAAAATTTGATCTTTGTTGAATGTTTCTGGACAAACTTGAAAATGAATGATTGAGTTACACTGTTGAGGACTATTCATCATGGCTTGTCTCTGTGAATCTTTTACAGAGTTCTTGAGTGGCATCTCATGGTTGTGCCTTCCCTCATACGTCACAAATGCACTTGGGTCATCTATTACTCTTTCCACGTGTTTTCTCACTTTACACTTCATATTAGTACATCTGTAGTAACTTCTGCAACACCAAAAAAAGGATGCTGTGTCAGTTACTTTAACAACAAGGCTATATATATATGCTGAGAATTAGAAACTTATATATATAGATAGGTATTATGTGAGTACAAGACTGAAGCATGAATGAACCTGGGATATGGGTTGCCCTTCACCACCTTCTGCCCATATTTTCTCCATCGAAAGCCATCTCCCACTGTTTCACAATGTCCTCAATTTTTCTCCACATTACAAGGCTCTATACCTTCCTCTGTAACTAGTGCTTCATTGGATTGATTCTCAAGTTTCCTGAAAAAGTCATGACATTACACAATGTTCCACTTAACTTTAGTCAATAAAGTTAGAGAAACTTATAAGTGTTTTGTGCGCTGAGTGTGAAGTGCATATATTCTAACCAAAATTAAACAAAAGATTACCTTTTCTTCCTTCTAGACTGGTCTTCTTCAGCCTCAAAGCCCTTGCTTCTTGCTTCCTCACACTCCCCACTTACACCAGAGGGATTCTCAGGACGTGCTTCTCCTCCAACATCAACCATTGGAGCTTTAAATTTACCTTCGTTCCTCTCACCATTCTGATTACTCCATAAATTGGTGTTACTATCTTGTGTCCCTCCTCCTGATGGGTTTGTCTTAGGCCTTGAATGGTTGTGTTCCCCTTTATATACTATTTCTGCTATCTGCCCATCATATGATCTTTCCACCTTCTTCTTCACTTTACAATTTGGATGTGTGCATTTGTAATAACTCCTGGGGTACTCACTTCCTTTAATCTGCTTCTGCCCATATTTCCTCCAGTTGTACCCATCACCATTATTACTTGTGCATGTGCTTGTTAAGCCCTTTACCTCCTTCTCCTCTATCTTCTGTGGGGTATTACTTTTACTGTTTGACATCAAATTGATTCTCAACTTTTCTTGCACTGCATCATGTTGATCATCACTTGTGCTCCAATTTCCCTTCTCCAGCAGAAACAAAGTCAAAATCCCTCAGTTCTTGAAACAATCTCATCTCATGATAAGGGATATAGAGGCATAGAGCTATGATAGAGATCGTATATTAGTGTTTTTATTTTATTCTATTTTCTGAAATACACTCGTATTTTTGAAACTGACCATATTTGCCAAGAGAGAGACAGTGGTCTTGGATACAAGTCTAGCCATAGGCTTGTAAACCTTGTCAGCTTTTGCAGCCTGAAATTTCACCAAAAAAAAAACTGGGATCAGATAACGTATATAGAATAGAAGATGTAGAAACTTGTTCCCTTGAAAACAGAGATTGTATATGGTAATTGAGAGATGGGTTGAAGCTGGAGCTCACAGATTTAGGTATAATGGCAGAAACTGTGATTTGAGATGAGGAATTAAGAAGAGTCATTGAAGGAGAAAGTAGTATATGGTAATTATATTTGATGATATTGTATGACCACGTAATAATGACATGACAACCAAAGTTTCCTACTTTACACAATTGAGATCATTAAGGTGTGGTATAGAAAACAAAAAAAGAAGGAAATGAAGACTTCTTCTTCAATCAGTACAAGGATTTAGCATTTATTAATTATACCGAAAAATTAAGGTTACATGCATATATAATCTTCACACCTACAACTTAATTAACGTATAGCTATGGGTGAACAGTCCTTTTAAGTTCTAACTGTTGTAAGAAAATATTAACAAAATTGTCAAGAATAGGCAACGCATAAAAAAATGCAAAATGCTAACATATGTATTCTTATGCTACCATTATATTGGCCTGAATTAAGTAAGGATTATGAATTTCTATATTATATATTATATATAGTTTGTGTTTTTAATTCTTGAATTGTTTGTGTTTTTAATTCTTGAATTGTTTTCTGCGAAGTGAAGTGGTATTGTTCAGTCAGAAAGAAAACATAACACAAACAAGACAGACAATTAAATGAGAGCTAAGCAGACAGACAGCTAATAAGCAACATTCTAACAGAAATCCAATTAGACACATAAACTTGAGTTTAATTTGACCTCCTGCATGAATGGCTGCATTGCAAAGCCCTGAGAATTATAATAAATAGTATGTGTATATATATATATATATGCTAACATACAGAAATAACAAGACTGTATATCAGCTCTAATTTGAAGTATGGATCATGAATTATGATCATACAATTAATCTGACTTGGGAAGGAGAATCAATTAAACAAACACCTTACGCAACTCAAAATGCCATGAGTTTTACCAAGCTTGCTCCTTTTCAGATTCACTGGTGACCTCAGAGAGAACACCAAGGCAGGGGAAGGAGGAAGGAAATTTTGGCTTTCGAAAGTTCTGAGAGTAAATGCCACTCTATTTGAAGTTTATAAAATATTGGTATATTTTTTTTAGAAAAAAAAAACTATTCTTAAATTATTATATAATGCAAGCAATATTTTAGTATTAAAAACTTGTGTACTTAAAAATTATGGCTTTCTATTTCCATGAACTTTCTAACTTGTTTACTTCGATCTTGTAAAATATCTTAATAAGAAAAGAAGAACTTGTTTTGAATGAATGAAAATTTTGTGGGGAAAAATTGGAGCGAGAAGAATTAGAAATTTGCATGAAATTAAATAAAAGAAGTAAAAAGGGGTTAATGTTGGGGGTTAGAACTTAGAACATATATATATAGTAGATAGGAGGGAAGTCCCAACGAACAGTCAGCTCTGATATCATTTCATCATGTAATATTATGTTAAATACTAATCAATAATAATTAATAATGATGAGAGTTGGTTCCCATTCACGTGAACAGAAAGAAAAAGAAGGAAACGCCCTGATATCATTTCATCATGTAATGTACACTTGAAATTTGAATTGTAATATTATGTTAAATACTAATCAATAATAATTAATAATGATGAGATTTGGTTCCCATTCACATGAACAGAAAAAGAAAAAGAAAAAGAAAAAGAAGGAAACGCCGTCCGTGGGGATCGAACCCACGACCACGTGGTTAAAAGCCACGCGCTCTACCACTGAGCTAGGACGGCCTTGATGCTATACTGAACATGTTCAATTATCATATACTTTATTCCATAGTTTGAAATGTTTACTATCAGATACAATCAAGATAAATATAAGCTTAATAGGACTAGATGTGCATTATATGTACATATATATTAATAATAGTAAAATCCAAGCTTTATACTACGTTGCTAGAAAGAAACCTTTATTTTTGCTAACGTACGGTGTAATGTAGGTCCTGCAGCGGGGAAAGATCTTATTAATCACATTCACACCCTTTCTTTCCCCTTAAATTCCAAAAGTGTGTCCATTTTTCTTCAAGAGCTGTGTGGTGTGAACTCCACGTACATTAATTAATGTACATTGCAGATATTTAGTTGCAACTTGATTGTGTATGTGGCATGCTGAGCCACCACATCAATGAGCCCATGAAAATTCAAAGTTCCCCGGCCATGTGTTTTTTTATTTTTCTTACCAAAACCATAAATTAAAAAAGAGTTTGAGTGCCATCTCAGTAATGATTTCCTTAATAAATAAATGTAACCCACCACTTTTGCAACTGCAATGATTTGCTCTCTTCCAATTTTCTTTTAACTAATGAACCAACTCGGATCATATATATAATGTTCAAATCAGCGCACCTTTAATTTGTTGAAAAATGAGAATGAGTGAACAAGTGATTATAATTAATATTGGCTCAAAAAAATTATTATTAATAATATGTCCACATTTGACATTAGGGTTTGAGGGGTTAGTTGAAGACTGGGAATGTTAGTTGAGAAATATAATGGGGATGGAAGTGGATAAGAGACGAACATTTCTTTTCTTTTTTTCTTAATTATTTTTTTTTTTGGCCTGATCTGTTTTTTTCTTAATTATTAATAAACCATTCATCACCAAACTATATCTTCTTATATGCATGGTTTGTGAGCTAGCTATGACTGGTTGTTGTGTCATGTGTCTCCCCTGCACTAACCAATTCATCTTTATTATATCTTTTTACAGTTTTTGTTTTTCTTTCTTGATTCCATCAAAATGGAGGTTCGTGAATGGAAATTAAACACTAAGCAGCAAGAAAGAATAGGAGTTTCCTTTTTCCTTTTGTTATGCTTTTTTTTTAAAAAAAAATTTATAGTGAAGCATTATTGGGAGTGAAGTGTACGTTAAAACTATATATTGATTTCAATCTCTATAATTTTATTGAAATTTTAATGTTGTCAATGTAATCTATAAACTTTTAATTGACCATCCATAATTCTAAAAATATTTATTGTATTATTAGTATACTTTAAAATTTTATTGACATGATTCCAATTACCATTACAAATATACATTATTCAAGTCAATTTAAACAAATAACTTTTTATATATACAAACGTCATTTTATTTTATAGTGGATGACGTTGAATTGTTGATTGACTTGTATGGACAATGGCAAATGTCCAAATGACAAGTGCACACCAAGCGTTGAGATTTGAGAATGTGGGAGGCCATTATAGACATCGAAGATTTTATTCCTGTTATGAAAATAAGAAATTAGTTAATTTATTGTGTTTGAATTCAAAATGCTCAGCATGTGGCTTGTCAGGAGGAATATATAGCCAATGTTCGTAGCCTCCCACAAAAAAGAAAAAAAAAAGTGTAAAGAGAATCAATGTGCACCAAGAATACAAGTTACATTAGCATCTGACAGTCTAGCACTTGAAAATTTTTAGTATACAATGGATTATGAGTTATGACGACCCCGTTTGCCTTTTGTGGTGCATTATTAATTTCGTCATTTGCATGTGACTCCATCAAGTTAAAGGTTCAATCCTATCTTTAGATTTTGTTTGCTATCTTCTCTTACCCTGTGGAACATATTATTATTATTATTATTATTATTATTATTATTATTATTATTATTATTATTATTATTATTACTACTACTACTCTATGAAGCATGGACACTTTATTTTGATGGCGTGTCGCCGTGTCAGACACGTGTCAGTGTCCGACACCCGTACGACACCGACACGACACATATTCATAAATTTTAGAATATAAATCAGATTTTTGTAACTTTAACATGACATACAAGAGAAAATAATAATAGATATGACATATATTATGAATAAAAATTATAATTTTTAAATTTTTCATTAAAAATTATGAATATTTAATTATTTATATATATAAATATATGCCGTGTCGTGTCATGTAATTTTGAGAGTTTGGCGTGTCGCAGTGTCCGTGTCCATGTCAGTATCCATGCTTCATAGCTACTACTTCTATTCTCTTGCTTTTCTGTCTCTTCTGTAATAGCATATGTAGCCAACTTTAGGAATTAGATAATTGAGCTTTGAGGATGACAATTGGGAGCATAGGCATAAGAAATAGTATGTCAATTAATGCCTCACGTTCTCGGTTTTTTTATCTACATAATACACTAGATATATTATGTATCTCAATATTTAACAAAATTTCTTATTTCCCCAGATGAGATAAACATCGGACTAACACAATTTTAATATTTTATTTTTTTTTTTGTAAAATCGTGCCCTATAAACACAATTTTAATACTATCATGATCACGTCAGTGCTGAAATCGTGCCCCTGAAACACGATTTCAGGGGCTGACATTATTTCACCGGTGACAAATGTGAAATTGTGCCAAAAGGGCACGATTTCAAGGAAATTAAGGGAGGCCGTTGGGCCTCCCCCTATATATATATATATAATATAATTGTATTTTATAAAATTTAATAAAATTTTATTAAATTTAATAATAGTATTTTATAATTGTTTAAATTAATTAATTTTATTCAAACCCTGACACTTGTTTAATTGACCTAATGAGATAACCACTAGACTAACAAGCTTGGTTGGTGTATTATTTGGGACTAAATAACTCTATTTACTATTATTGTTAAGTGTTCATTATTTGTTATGTGTATTCTATTTACTTAAAATTTTGTAGTTGTGATTAAAGAACAAGTGACGAATATATACATATAATTTTTGCAAAATTTGTTATAGTTAAAATTACAAAATAACTCCAAAAGGTACCAAAGTGTTAACGGAGAATTAAGGGTAAATTACACTTTGTACCATCTGGTTTGGTCATATTTCACTTTGGTACCATATGGTTTAAAAAGTGACACTTTGGTACCCTGTGGTATTCCCCGTTAACACTTTGGTAGCCTTTTGGAGTTATTTTGTAATTTTAACTATAACAAATTTTGCAAAAGTTATATGTATATATTCGTCATTTGTTCTTTAATCACAACTACAAAATTTTAAGTAAATAAAATACACATGACAAATACTGAACACTTAGAAATAAGAGTAAATAGAGTTATTTAGTCACAAATATTACACAAATCAAGCTTGTTAGTCTGGTGGTTATCTCATTAGGTCAATTAAGCAAGTGTCGGGGCACGATTTTACAAAAAAAAATTAAAATGTTAAAATCGTGTTAGTTCGATGCATATCCCATTTGGGGAAATAAGAAATTTTGTTGAGTATTGAGATACATAATAATATATCTAATTGTATTATGTAAATAAAAAAATCCACGTTCTCATCCAACAATATATATATAATAAAATCTATTCCTTAAGCAATCCTACAGATTATCTCAGGCTATGCAAAAGACTTGTAGTACAAGATTGACACTCAACGTTGGGGCGATTTTTATTTTTACTTAACCTATCCCATCTTAAACTACTAATTTCTTATACACATGATACAATATTTCTTTGATTTCATTTCTAGAACAAAATATCCAGCTGTTTTATTGTAAATTTCAAATTTCGCTATAAGACACATACTTCACTATATATTGAAAGAATGAGATTTCTACTATAGTCCATTACAATCCAAAATTTGGCACACCACCTGTTTTAGTAAAATCTCTAATTTTATATGCATTAAAGACCAAAAGTCTATGAAGCATAAACACTAAGATGTGTCACAAGGTTAGACAAGTATATTCATATCTGACTTTCGTACAATACTTATACAATACATATTTATAAATTTTAAAATATAAATTTTATTTTTTAACTTTAACATGATAAAATAACATATATCTTGAATACATATTATAAATTTTAAAGTTTTATCAAAATTAATAGATTTTTAATTGTTTATATATATATATATAAATATATGTTATATAGTTTATGTCATTCTAAAAATTTGACATTGATATGTGCATGTCTATATTTGTATTGTGTCTCGTATCTGTATCCATACTTTATAGCCAAAAGTCCTCCATAATTAATCATTGAAAATCACATCACAATATTTTCCAAAATTTGTCCGGAAGTCTAACTTTTCCTAAGAGATCTTTCAATTCATTCATTTGGCAGAGAGGAAAAGTAAATAAGTAAACAGTTAGATGAATGGGGATAGGAATTTCATTGTTACAGCACAACAGCAAATAGAGTTAGCAAATATCGAGTCTCTAAGTGAGTTTTTCCAAGCATCCAAACAGCATCACCAACAATGTCTATAAAATTGATTTGAAAGTACCGAATGAACAAGCTGGAACAGCTAGAGTCCATTTTACATAGACACAATACAGGAACAAACACCAACAATTCTCATATTCTACATGAAGGATCCATGTTCATCATTAAGCCATTCCCACAAATGCTCGGAATCAGCTGTCCGTTGCTTCTGTTGCCTCGCTTGTATTTTCGTTTGAGGCTTGACGAACAAATTGTCCACGAAAACGAGGTCGTTGTTCTGCTAATTTCTTTCTGCTTTGGTATCGAACCTAAAACACAAACCATGTCAATTAAACTTTCAGCAACCAAAGAAGGTTGGCATGATAAATCTATTTCTAGTAGGAAGAATAAATGATTGTTATTTCACTGGGTTTCAAATCACGCAGTGCAGCCAAGTTGAGAAAATGACTAATTTATAGAAAAATGACATATTTCCTAATGGAATCCCTTTTAAAGTCCCGTACACATTACCCTTGTTCCTACAAGGCTTTACCGGCACTTAAAAGAGTCACAGTAAAAACCTCCAATGGTGAAATAGATGTGCTTTTACTTAATTCACCGGTTTTTTAGTAAAAAATGCAGGTACAATATTGTGCAGGCCAAAGAAAAGGAAAGAAACTCCACGTCAGTTACCTTTTTCCGGAAGCACCTCTCCTTTCTCTTCTGGCGAAATTTAGTTAAGGCTGCTTCTCTTTGAGAAGTCTTTTTGTTAGCACTTCCACTTCCACTCCCACTTGCACTGGCATCACCACTTCCGCTATTCCCAGCAATTCCATTGTTACTTTCTTTGTTTATTCCTCCAGCATTAACTGCAGTGCTGCTCCCATTTTGTCCATTGCTTCCATTGTTGCTTCCCGAGACACTTCTGTTGATACTATAATTTCCAACATTACCTTCAACCAGCATTTCAACCATATTTGATGAACCACAATGTGGAGCTGCAGTAGCCATTTTCTTCGACGATGCATCATCGTGATGATCAGGTGGTAGCTGGCACTGCATGTCGTTACCAATGCAGCTATGGTTTTTGTAAAGGCTGTGGAAGTCCTGATTTGGAGAGTCCTTATTTGTGCCTCCTCTAGGGGGTGCTAGCACAGTTGAAGCTGTCATATCCTCAGCATTATGCACTGCAACTGGTTGAGAGGCACATATAAGGTTGTTCTTTACAGGCTGAAAAGCAGATGATTGATACAAACATTTGGTTGGTGACGCCACCGTTGGCCTGCTTATAACAGCTGATTTAGTGAAAGCATTATCAGTGGTGGAGCCCATATCATTGTTATTGCTTGCGCCATTTGAGTTCTGGTTAGGAGGATTGCCACTAGAGTGAGATTGAATGTCACGTGATGAATCTTTCTTTGTAACTTCTAAACTATTATTATGCGGAGAATTGCTTCCAGCACAACCACCGGGAGACTTCTTAGAATTAGAGGCTGCATTGTACCTGTGGCAGACAGCTTTTTAAATTATACTGTTATCCATCTTATGATTAATTCAGAACAGTACAAAACGACTACATAAAGTCATCATACCTTGAAAAGGCCGAAAGGTCTGAACGTCTTAAAACATTCCGCTCATCCTGACTTGTAATCCCAGCATCTTTAACCCCTCTAAGTCTCTTTAAACTGAGCTCAAGAGATGGCAATTCTTCATTATCATTAACAGCTTTGTTTTCAGTATCTGAGGGTTTGGTTCTTCTATTCAAGGCTTCAAACTCCCCACCACGAATCCGAGAATCAGATGTGCTATTAATGGCATCAGACGATAATGGACCTTTGCACCTTAACTTGCCAGATGGATTTTCAAAATTAAGGTCCAGCTGTTCTCGACTAAGTTGCTCATTGAATTTAGAAGAGCCTACATCAAGCGGATTGCTACGTTTTTCACCTGAAGTGTCGGCTAAAACCTCATTTCTATAATCGAGAATCAAGCCAATATCCCTACTGGATTCAACTTTGAGCTCTTTGATGTTGCAGCAGGGAAAGAATGAAAAATAAATAAATTGAAAAGAAGACAATAAAAAAGATTCAGACACAAGTATACACATAGCACACGCTTGCAAATGCACATAAAAGTAGACAAATGCATACATGAATGGTAAGAATTTAATGTAGTCATTATTTAGATAGAAGAGGATGAGCTAAGTAGAGCATGAAGCACAAAAAGAAATAGGATCTGGTAACAGAATTAAACATCGACAATAAATGAAGGCTTCAAATTCAGCTATTTAACTGTAAATTTGCATATCAATGAATGAGTTCAGTGAAACTGAAAATAAATTATAATTCAGAAATAAAAAATAGTATAGGTGCAATCTTTCAGATAATTTATGAATGTGCAAAGCATTCTTGAGTCTGACATAATTATAGGAAGGTAAATTTTAAAATTTGAAACTCAATGCACTAGATTTTGATGACAAAGTTATCAAGTCTGAACTAAACAAACCAAGAAAACATACTAGCAGTCTAGCACATTTAATATACAATTAAGTTCAGTAATCCTTTTAAGGAACTAATTAATTCAGATGCTAATTTGTGGAAAGAAGAATTTAGCTAATGAAGATTTTTGCATTCCGCTTCTACCAAATATACATTTTTTACCATAATATCACCACTAACACATTTACAGAGACAGATGGGTTTGCAGATAATACCATGATAAGCTCCAATTGACACATCAAAACATCATGCACAATCAAAGTTGCGGAAGGGGAGGGAAAGAGAAGGAGAGATTTAATACAGCAACAAGCGCATTTTGGTCTTACCAAGCTGCTCCTTTTGATCTGGACACTCCTTTATGACTACAGGAACTATCTTGTTTCCACATACTTCAGCATTTGAGTGGACAACTTGAGCACAAGTGCTATCAGGGCACTCAGCTATATGGTCCCACTGGGATATTGGCTTTGGACTGTCAACTTCTACAGCTTGCTTAGTCCATGAGCTCTGCAAAAATAGAAAATTAAGAGATTTTCAATAAACTTTTGCCAACCAAAACAAGGACAACAATTGGATCAACTTTCACATGTTTTCTTAAAAGCATTGAGGAATTTGATATGATAATAATGGCTTATTATCTTTAAGTGTCACACAGATGACTTGAAGTCCAATTTGGTGTTTGCCCTTAGACTGATAGGCTGAAAGCATATACTGAAACTCAGTATTTGATATTTGCAATAAATGATACCTTATGACTATGGCTTGAAGTTTCTAATCCTTTAATTTTCTATATGCTGGTCAGTAGATAGCTGGAACTACAGCTATATTTATTTGTCAACACAACACAACAAAAATGGTACTACAGATTATTAATTAAAACATGTCAACTAGAAAAATATGAAACCCAAAAAATACAGAGTAGGTTCAATGGTTGTATAATATGCAGATATAAACAAAGTGAACAATTTGTTTATGATATTAAAAATGTTAAACCCCTAAAGTTACATGATTACAACATGGTCAGACAGGTTAACTGTTCAGTCATTCACATCACACCATTACCTACAACCTAATTCCCACAAATTCACTCGCAAAAGAGAAAGAGGAAAGAAAAAAAACTTCGTTGTTTTTTTGGGGGAAATGGGGGGCTGGGGGGGAGGGGAAGGGGTTGTTTATATTACACATGCAATTTAAGGGTATTCCACTTTGTGCAACTGTGGATTCTTGACTGAATATTTGTCAAATTTAATACTAAATAATGGTTGGTGAGAGAAGCAGACAACTAATGAGAAGCCAATAATTAGGCGCTTAGCTCTTACAATGTGCAATTGGATACCTTCTGATGAGAAGATGAAGTGAATGAGCACTATAAATTAATATATTGCCACCTAGGTGTTGTACTTCATAAGACCTAAATTGCTTATTTGCTTTTGAGCAATGGTTAACCACTCTACAATTTACTCTCTAAAGTACAGCATATGCTTTCGAGGGTATTTTTCAGTCTATTACAGTTCAAGTGAATGATGCAGGGAAAATAAAAAAGGTGGTGATCTTGATAGTTTTAAAACCACAGGATGACAAAGCAAGCAACCATAAAAAATAGGCGGATGATGAGTAATTTGCAAGAAATAAAGTCATAAACAATATAATGGTGAAGCTCACTTAAATGTGAAACAAATAGAAATATATATGACACTGAAACATTTGGGTTCACCCATGAAAAGAAAAAAGTTATACCTGAGTACCACTACCATTGTCACTTCCATCCCCATTATTCAGGCCTACACTTCCATTGTCGTCTTCATCATTGCTGCCACTGTTGTTATCAGATTTCTCAAGGCTTTTTGATTTGACAGATTTATGGGTTTGTGTGCCACTTTCACTTCCACTACCACTCGACTGAAAAAATCAACAAATAATTAAGAGTCATTATTATCAAAGTCATGGGAAAGCCCATATTATATCAGACGATAAAAAGCATTGTTAAAATATTCTCTCTTCTCATCAATAAATTGATTTCTTTGTGAAAAATATTGAGCAGAAATTTATCTGTTTCTTTTTATGAGATTTGGTCATCCTAATATGGACAAATTTCGAAAAAATAATTGTTAACTCACTGAATCTGCAAATCAAACAGCTAGTAAATAATAACAGTATCAGCATTTAAGATAAGTATGATATCTGGAAAAAAAAATTAAATATAACTTACACTATGACATCTCCTCCACACATGCTGCCAAAGGTTTTTGAGCTCATTCTTCCGTATAGGTTTTACTAGAAAGTCAACAGCACCCTTTGACAAACACTTAAAGACTAAACCCATAGAGTCATGAGATGACATCACTGCAGACCAATGTCATTAGAAGCCATAGAAACAAGTAGCTTTTATAACAGCATGTGATGAGAAACAAAACTACTTCAATCCAAACATTTATAACAATACAGGCACTCCGAAAACTTACTAATTACAGGAATGTTTTTCCGTGTTTTGTGGGCCATAATTTTGGACAGAAGGGCAATGCCTGATAGGCAAGGCATTGCGACCTCAGTTAAAACAAGATCTATATGATTGGTTAAATCTTCCATAATCTTCCATGCTTGCAATCCGTTTGCTGCTTCAATAACTGCAAAGTTAAAAATTAACTAAGATCATTTGTATGTTAAAGTATGGGATGCCTAAGTCCCACATCGATTAGAATGGGATGATCGGTAGAAAACTCACGGGGAAGAACCAAGGCTAAGTATTCCACCGAGCATTCCATTCTACGTAATGTAGGACTTAGGCACCTCATATTACTCAGCTCCCTATCCTTATAGCAGTTTTCTTATATATATATGTACACACACACATTACGTACATATACATAAATATAGAGGTCACAGAAAATTATTTTGATGTTATGCACAGACGGCATGCTGATGGAGTTAAATCTCCTTTCTAAAAAAGTAAAAATCTATGTGGGCTGCAAATGAAAATGATGTCACTCCTTCCAATCTTTCTAGCTTTAAATCATAATCCGTTGCAATTCATAGTTACAGGAACCCAAGGACCAGAAAGAGCACCATGTAAAATTACACACTCCATATATACAATGGCGCCAAGCTTAATTCAATAACTGATCAAAGCTGTACGAACTGGTACACAGATCTACTGTGAAAGAAAACATATTTTTTTAGTTATCCTAGGTCTGAGAACATTAGTGTCGATCAAACCTAGCATTGAATTCCTAATCTGAAAGCCAACATCATAACGTAATGCATACATTTTAAGCAGGAGTAGTACTTGGACAGCCTAATATGCAAACACTCTGCTTTATTTTGAATAAAGCTGCATCGTTAAGAAGACCCAATTGGAAATATTGAATTATACAGAAACTAGAATACTTTAATCAAGTACATCACAAAGAGACCAGTGTTATCAAAGGCGCTCGCCTCAGAGCCTAAGCTGAGGCAAGGCGCCAATGGAAGCCAACGCCTCTCAACACTGTGAGAGGTATTGGCTTCAGTGAGGCATGCTCAGGCGAGCACCTTCCATGCCTTTTGCTCCATCTAAGGCATGCACCTCTGGCGCCTTGCAAAAGTGGAGGTTAATTTAAAAAATTCCCTACAGTCAAGCAGATCAAAAACAGAAAAGAAAAAAAATAGCAGCCAAGCCCAGCCCAATATTTTAAGGGATAAAAAAATAGGTCAGACAGCTTTTTAGGGCTCAGTGAACAAGTATTATAGAAGGAAAACTGAAGGGACCACACAGAAGACAAAATTGGAATAGAAGTCAATAATCAGCTGTAAAGTCAAACAAAGGACTTGGAGTTCACTGCACTTTGTGTTTTGTTTTTTGGCTCTTAAATTTTATATGACTCTATGTCCTCAATGATTTTGATGATTATAGTTACTTATGAGTTGATAATTATTATATTAAATCGTAGAATATTTAATTTATATCGCAAATGTTATTACAAACTTATGTCTCTCTATGTTTGTTCAAATAGCATATGTCTAGTCTTTTATTTCATGCTATAGTGCGTTATTGCTCAGGCGTGGGCCATTCTATTGCCTCTCGCCTAAGGCATTTTAGAGGCTTAGCGCCTCAAGGCTCCTTTTGCCTTTGACTACCTAGAAAGAGACACAAGCTACTCATTAATCACCCAAACATTGTAGAATACATATTTTCTATGCAATGACATAAAATTTGTGAATCTTTGATTGCCGAAGGGCAAAGCGTTAATCTCTAGAACAAAAATGCCTTGCAATCAAGACATAAACTAGTCAAGGGCTAAAAAGAGAAGGAGAAAAACTAATATTCTGGTACCATACTTCTTAGAGTGACAAACCTGATCTATATTGCATGTTTCCTGAGGAAGAAATGCCACCCAATACCAAAAAGAAGGAAAAAAAAAAATGTAACCTTCTCACCACCTAGGCGCTTAAAATTTTTTAACTTCAGACGAGAATCCATAGTCTTAATTCCACAGTCCCTTCCGTCCCTATTTAAGTTTGGAAGCCTGAAATCATTATATGCAACAATTTATCATTATAAAATAACTCTCCGTCTCTCCCTTCACTATGAGCATAACTGGCCATAATGGATTTTATCTCAATTTTTTTTGCTTAATCATGTACTTAACCTCTTTGTGGATTTCCCAACCTTCTCCATGATAACTCTCAGGGTTTATATTGTTCCCTACACCATTCTACTCTGTAATTAAATTCAGCCTGAGCACAATCTTCTGGTTCAGCGAATCAACCTATAATGCCATAGGAGTATAAATGAACTTATCAAACATAAATCACTATATGATAGATGATTTTTGAATTTCTTTTTCCTTTCTGACGTGAAAGGATTTCTTGGATTTACTTTTACATCTACATTAAAAAATATTAAGCCACCGATAGATATCTATGAATAAAGCATCCCAACTAACAAACTTGGCATCAAGCCTACAGTACTTAGGAATTAGACATCTTCATTGTCTAGTCAGACAAGATAATGACAGACTAAACTAGTTTCAGACTTTCAGCCACCAGGCATACATTTAAAATCAAGAAGGAAATAATTCAGAAACACAATAAATTGAACTTTTGTCCAGCCTCGAGGCCTAACCAAGTAAGAATAGCATCCAGTAAGAGACTGATAATAAGTAAATAACCAACCTTCATAACTACAATTGCGAAGCAGTGCGGCGACAACATGGCGAGTAGAGTCATCAATCTCCACAAGCAAGACCTTAAGGGATCTTAGATGTAGGAACCTCTCCCATATTGCTCCTTGAGGCTGCTGTTGTGGTATGTGTTGGACAGCAGGGGCTTCCACAATACTCCCTTGTCTAACCTTAACTTCTTCAGCTGTTCCATTACTTTTCAAGTCATCATCCTCACGCAAACTGTGTTCGCCACCAGCAACTCCTTCCTTGATGGTTTTCATACCATCTTGTAGACACTGAGCCAATGCTTGAAACTCTTTGTCATCACCATCAATGCTCGTGAGGACACCCCTTGTCATTCAAATGATAAAAAAAAAACTAATAATAAGGAATGTCCAAGTTCAAAATGGTTATAACCTGCCCTCATGCGCAGGAAACATCACAAGCAAAAGCAACCATCTTTCAAAACCCCAATCTTGGCAATATAACTCAACCCAATACGGCCACAAAACACTGGATGTGCAGTTAAAATATAACCAAACCTATACAAGTGAGAATATCATAATTTTAGCCGCATGTTTTCACGATGAACCCAATCAAATAGCCATAGACCCTAGTATGAGCAGAGCATCAAGCAGATACATTTAGACCACCCGAATCATATATTTACTTGGTAAGCTCATACAAAGATCCACTTTATCATAGTATTCATTCCAAAATAACATAAATGCGATTCTATCAAAAATTTACTTTATAAAAATCCAACAAAAAAAAAAAACAGCGAGGGAAGTAAAGGGAAAGCTTGAAAGAGGGGAGGAAAAACGAGGTATAGATCTCGTGCGTATACTAACTTTCAATCCTTGTTGGGGTAATTTACGGAAGTATCGAAACCAATCATTCGAAAAGACAGGACAATATTTTTCAAACCCTAAGTAGGTTGAAGAACACTTAGTTGATAAATTCATAAATTCTACAATCGAGACCATGTTTGACTGACTTCCACTGAAAAACTAAGCTCATCACATATACATGGGAGATTCACAGCAGCAAACACAGAAGAAATCTTCCATATACAAAATTATCTTCTGATATGCACCACACATCTTAGACGCTAAATCTCTGGCACTTAAAAAATGAAAAGTTGAATATAACAAAAATCATCTGTCCATTACAAGGATAAAATGAGAAGAAAATAAGACGAGGATTAGCACCTTGGCGGCTTCATTAGTCGCCATTTCCAAGCTCGATCCAGAAGGAAATCATAATGAATCAGCAGCTTTACATGATGATGATTATTAACTTAAAACGATATTATCAGATTAAGTTCCGACGAAAATTTAAAAAAAAAAATCTTCAAGTTCAATGTTGAGAGTAAAAAGAGATTGACCGATCTGAGAGGAAAGGAAGACACGGTAACGGTAAGGAGCAGATAACGCGATGCGGGTTTAGTGAAGAAGATATTGGGTGCATCCAAGGATGATGACGTGGACAAAATGGAGGTGTGGAACGTTCCAGAAGTGCCATGTAGGAATGAGATATTTCCAGGTTGTAATATATTTGATGACGTGGCCTTGGTGATGTGGACCAAATCTAAAGCCGGGAGCTCCAAGGCGGTCACCGCATCTTCGAAGATCTGGATCGGAACACGTGGCGCCATATTGGCTGGAAATTGTAGTAACTCTTTGAAATGACAAAACTGACCCCTAATGTCCGCAACTTGATTTTATTAATGTTTTCCATCAAAAATATCTTGAGGCGTGTTTGATACTGTGTTGCGCGGAACAGCCAACACTTGTGGTGATTACCTTCTTTAATAATATTGTATTCTGCACCTTTGTTATTATTAATAATTAGTAGTTTATTTTTGGAATTCAATTTGACCTTATTTACTAACAGCTCTAATTATAAAAAGAAATTGTAAAAAGAAAAACACGTGGCTCCAAACTTATTGTAATCAAATTTAAAAATGAGAGAAGAATATGGTCACAATTAGTAATTGGGACATGGGAACAAAGAATGAAAATTTCAAGAAAGATATATATAAGTTAACTATATTTTAAAATTAGATTAACCGAGTTTTATCAATAAAATAAATTTGATTAATCTAAAAGATATTAATAAAGACAATACTATATATATTACTAGAGTTGCACGGGTTTCTTCTTAACAATTTATATAATTAAGAATACTCACAGCTTAACTTGAAAATCAACAAATAAAATCATAGAATGAATAATGCATGATGCAATTCTTCACAAAAAATCCAGTCTCCTATTCAAAATAAGTAATACCACTCTCAAACATTAGCCAAAGACACCAAATATGATAAATTGGATTGGGGGCAAATATGTATTAAGGAAAAAACATATTGATATAGCAATCATTACTTGCAAACTATTTTCTATGGTCTTTACATATTTCTATCACCATTTTTGGACAATTAAAACTTCCTCATGACAGGACTAATTCAGAAAGCTAGCTTCTCCTTGTGTTTCAACTTCCCAAGATCCACCTCTTCCAATTGACATATTAAAGACCTGAAACAAAATAAAAAGGGGAAGACAATCAAAACTGTCAAACATTCATTGTAGCACACCTCTCAATAGGAATTATAAGGAGCTACCGCAGCAACTGTTATCATTTTGAGTTGCAATGCCAAACAAACTGAACTCTGTAACAACAAACTCTAATTTTATTTACTAAAAAACAATGACCTCTATGAATTGCCATGATCAACTAAATATGTTAGAAGCAATTAATTTCAAGCATAATAAATATAAAATTTACTTACAACTTGTCCAGACGAAATTTGAACATAATGAAGAAACTAAACTCATATATTCAGTAAACTTTCTGTATATTTCTATTAATCTGAGATGAATACAAAACTAGCTATTTACAGGAATGAAATACAATAAGAAATAAAGTTAAAGATAGCTAACTGAATTACAACAGAAAATACATAACCCTTGCCTAAGAGATAACAAAATTCCTTATAAGTTATAACAAAAATTACATTACTCTTGCCCAAGAGTAATATTTACATTAGCTAATATTACACTTTAACCCCCTTATACTCTTCAAAATTGCCACATGGTCTTCTCAACTGCAATTACATGAGAAGTAGAAATTTGGAATTAACATCATTAGCTCGCCAGCTGTCACTAAAGGAGTACCGAGTAAATCAGTCATCAGATCCAATTGGTGCACGACATTTTTACCGAGAAATAATGGCTTCCCAGATAGCATTTCTGCAAATATGCATCCAATGCTCCAAATATCAATCACATGAGTATGCTGCAAAATACAGAGATCTTAAATTACACACATTTCAACACTATTTTAAGTTCATGCAACTTCTTATATCATACACAGTCAATTTTAAAAAGAAAAATAAAAATTTGATGAGGTAAATTGCTCTACTGTTAAAAGGTTGTATAACCTTTCTCAAATATATTTAGATTGAGATTTTAGAATAAATCATAAAATCAACCCAGAATTGACCTATTTTGAATCCTTTTTGTAAAATGTAAAAACAGGAAAAGGTTCAACTTTACTAAGAGCTCAACATCACTAATTAGTAATTACCCATCGGAAAAGAACATGATATGTATGAAAAAAAGGTTAAGAGCGGAAATTTAGAATTTAAAGAAGGAAAATTATAGTCATAGATAGAAACATTTCACTTTATATTGACAAACTATGACCAACTCAAGTAGAAAGGGCAGCAGCTGCAAAAAATTAAACAGGATGTTGATTTAAGTCAATTTATAGCACTGACAGATAGCAACGACATAACTCTCATGCTTCTTAGTTATCTTTATAGAAATAAAATAACAGCAGTAATCATCATTTATTAGTTATTAACCCATTACATGAGCAAAATCAAGAAAATTTGTGCAGATTGAGATTTGATGTCGCCATTGATGCTACAACCCAGCAAAGAAATTATATTGGGATGCTGAATCTTCCTTCAAACAAAAATTATAATCGTTTGGACAACTTCCCCTCCGAAATCGACATATAATAGTAAACGTTATACCAACTATGCAATCACCAGCTGTGGCATTAGAAGTAGAATTAATTTATAAAATACATCATGCCAAGAAAATAAATATAGGAGAAGTGTTCACATTTCAGACCTGACTCATATATACACATGGTCATCAATTAGAAATCATCATACACCTTTCACTCATGCTTAGATTTTGGAAATAAGAAATCAGATAGGAGAAGTGTTCACTTTTCAGACCTGACTCAACCTTGGAAAGATCAAGTATGTCATTTATGAGTTGAAGAACCAAATATCCTGAGGAAAGCATGACCTCCAAAAGAATTTCAGCCATGATTACAACTCCAGACAGTGGTGATCTTATCTCATGAGACATGGTAGCTAGCATTTGTTTCACTCTCATAGTCTCATCTATTCAAGGGAATAATAATAATAATGACAAATTGACAATAACAATGATAAGCATTCCTCATGCCAAATAAAATAAAAGATTTGAATGAGTGTGTAAACCTGTAATATGAATTGTTTTATTTAGCTTTGTTTCCTTAGCTTTTTGCACTGCAATCTCCTCCCTAACCTTTGCCATCCTCTCTCTTTTCCTCACCTGTGTTTTGTCAGATTTCATAAAGATAAATACCCTCTTCATAACATCAAGTCTGGGAGTGAGTACTACCAAAAGCATAGTAGGATTTAATTACCTGATCTGAATTCTTATTTCTTCAATTCTTGAGATTCCTTAACACCAGCTCCTGTGAAAATTTCCACATATGTTGTTCTTATAATGTCCTGAAAATTAATGAGTAAACTTGAGATATATCAGCATACTTATAAGGTTAAAGCAGAAACTGCTTTGAGAAATAGCATGTTGTCTCTAATATTCTGGGAGCATTTGATAAAAACAATTGAAGCACAATAAATCAATACTAAGTTTAACACAAAAGCTTGCAACAACACTTCAACAGAAATTCATTACCTCCTCTTGCAAACTTAGGACTGGTTATATTAGATTATAAATATGAAAGTTGAAGGATGACAAAATATGAATAAGAACTATCCATCAATATAGAGTATTGTAGATGGTTTCCTATCAAGATTACCTTCTCTATCCATTCTTTCATAGTTTTATTAGGATACAAAGATAAGAGCAATCAGGGACCAAATTGAATAAAAAAAATAAGAGTTGAACCAAAGACTAAAAATAAAATACAAAGATGAACTGATTATTAAAAGTAGCTATATAAATATAACTTTATCATTTGGGAAGAACATACCCTTTGTAATATGAGTGTATCATTTTGGATACTACTTAGTCATATATACTCACTCTATTTCCATCAACTGTCAATTACAAATCAACCAATGTCAATAGTGAATTATATCATTAGTCATTACTAAATCTAATCTTTATTCGGAAAAAGTTGCATCACTCCTCTAATTTACAGTGAAACGAAGTAAGAAAAAAAAAGTTGTTGCTTTAATACTAACCGTGTTTAGGTAACTCAGGTGAGAAATTGTCATGAATGGTGCAATGACACACCAAAATACTAGCTTCTTTTGATAAATTAACGACAGACTGCATCCCGTTACCATATGATCTTGCTTGGTGTTAGAGTCGCAGTTCTAAAGACGACATTTTCCTAAGCTGGTTGGGCCTTCATGGGCCATAAAAAATTATAAACCAAATTACTTTGAAGCACTTTGGCAGACAAGAACTTGAGGCTTGAGAGTGTGATGTAGGCTTCTCCAACTTCATCCTTTCATTTCAGTCCATATATATATATATTAACTAATAAATCAAATTATTTAATTTTGATGTATTTTTTTAATCAACAGTGATTAGATCATTTAGCCGAATGAGCTAATCTTGTATAGAATAATAAATTCATGTTCAAATCTTTATTATTAAGGCTAATCTTGTCCCCAATATTTTATATTTTGGCCAATTTTATCTTTGACTAACTTTTTTTCAATAAATTAACGACACACTACATCATATTTTTCAATCTGAGTTAAGATTTGAGTTTTTTTTTCTATCAATTTTACATTGCATATCGTTAGTCATGTAGATTCTATCGTTAATATTTGGCTAAAGTAAGAACAAAGTATGAAATTGGCCATAATGTGAAATATTGGGGACAAAATTGACAATAAAAAAAACAGATTAAACACAAAATTGACAGTTAGTGTAAAGTTTTAAAACAAAATTAGTACTTTTGCCTATTATTAAATATGTTAATATTTAATGTCTAATAATACTTTAAATAAGATTATGTTCACTGTAAAGATACCTATGGATTTGTTTTTAAAAAAAATACTCTCAATTTTACTTTCATTTAAGTTGATTAGATTGATCTGATCGAATCGATGTTTAAACATCCTTGTTGTAAACTTCTCTAATTTCATCCCTTCAATTCAGCCCACACGTAAAAACCTGTTACATCATCAATTTTGTGTCCCAATATTGTATGACAATGTTTCTTGGTAGAAAGACAGTAATCTCTCCCAAGATATATATGTATCATCAGACATCACCCATTTGTATTTTAAGTCAGACAAACAAAAATAACGAAATTGAATGTCCTTAATTTCAAATAACGACTTTATGTCACATCTAACAACTGCCCATACTTTTTTGTACCAAGGTCAAATTAATAAATTGATATTTACAGTTACATTTAGCCTTAATGGGGTCAAATCTCACTTCAAATCCTCCACGTAAAAATTTAAAATAAATCAAATATTTTTTTTTGTTGCCGAAAGTTTAGGTTAGTTAGGTCTCAGAGGCTCACTAAGGTCAGAATATCTCTCCAAGCTCTATGAGCACTTACAGAGTTACTTACAAATCACCTACCAACAAAGCTCTCACATCAGCAACGAGAATTGAACTCACGACTTTGTGAGTTATGAGTTATGAACTCACTCCTTACCAACTAGACCAACTTTTGTTGGCAAATAAATCATGAAAACTACAAAGCTGGATTAGGATAAATCTAACCTTGAGTTCACAGTTGAGGGGCAGTTTCCGGCAAGTAGGGGTCGTCGGAACCTGCAAACGAGAATGCACAGGGGGTTCCCTGCGATTCTTCTCCGATGCTTAAGTTAGAGAGAGAATAATAGAGAGTCTTGAATATTTTTAGAGAGAGAGAGTCGTTACCTTAGAAAGGTTCCCCCCTTTTCCTTTTATCCTCCTTCCCTTTTGTCTCATGTTCGTACGAGGTCTCTCTGAGACGTTAGGGGTGTACTCGGGATGTGTGAGGAAAAGGGGGTTGGTGTAGGTTTCTGCTTTTGACGTGACAGCTAGCATTGCCAGGGTATGGTGGGATTTCCAACCTTCTCTCCTGGTTGTCAGTGATAGCCAAGAGTGCTTTTCATTGCTTGGTCTGCGCGCAGGGGACGTTTTGGTCCTTTTGCGTGTCCTTCTTGTCCTGTCACGTGCTTTCAAGGATCCTTGCATTTAATGCCAATATCTTGGCATTAAATGCTTGAGTGGGGGGGGGGAACCTGCCTGGGTTGCTTCCCCGCCGGGTATCCTTTATGCTCTCGATATTAAGTCCGAGGAGCTATTCCGAGGAGTGTATATCAAATCAAATATCTTAAATCATGGGTAAATTACACTTCGATACTCTGTAGTTTGGTCATATTTTACTTTGGTACCCTGTGGTATTCTCCATTAACACTTTGGTACCTTTTGAAGTTATTTGTAATTTTAATCATAACAAATTTTGCAAAAATTATATATTGACCCCAAATTTTTTTAAAATTTTTCATTTTAGTCCCTACATAATATGTATCCAGGAACCTATTTGTAATTTTCTAAAAATATTGGGGGTCAATATGTAATTTTTTCCAAATTTGTGATGGTTAAAATTACAAAATAGCTCCAAAGGATACCAAAGTGTTAATGGAGAATACCACATGGTACCAAAGTGTCATTTTTTAAACCACAGGGTACCAAAGTGAAATATGACCAAACTATAGAGTACCAAATTGTAATTTAAAGGGTTAGATTATTGGAAGAGGGATTTCTGAATTTGGGTTTGTTCACAAGATTTTAGAGTAAACTACCAAATTGGTCCCTAGATTATTGGCTCGCTGACAGATTGGTCCCCGAATTTAGAAAATTGACAAATAGGTCCCCGAATTTTTCTAACGAGTCAAATAGGTCCCCGAATTTTTCTAACGTTAGTCAAATAGGTCCCCGAACAGAAGGACCTATTTGACAAATGTTAGAAAAATTCGGGGACCTATTTGACTCGTTAGAAAAATTCGGGGACTTATTTGTCAATTTTCTAAATTCGGGGACCAATCTGACAGCGAGTCAATAATCCAGGGACCAATTTAGTAGTTTACTCCAAGATTTTATCTTCAAAAGCGATCATGGATCACATGTATGATGAATCCCTATGTGCTTTTTGTGCTGCCATTTATTTTGTTCACGGAACAAAATATGGGCCTCATCCTAAAGGTGCCCCAATCAGGCTTTTACCTATTTCTTTCACATATTCTGATATTCCAGTTTTGTTCATAAGTTTAGAATTTAGATGATCCGCTTAATTTCGGCATGTTTGGGAGCTCCTAAATCTCATCTTATTCAATCATCATTTCAGCTTAGGATTAGATGAACAGTACTGTTGGGTGTTTGTTGGAGCTTTCATCTCATCTCATCTCATCTC
The DNA here is from genome assembly GCA_003254925.1 of Chamaecrista fasciculata. Classification (NCBI taxonomy): domain Eukaryota; kingdom Viridiplantae; phylum Streptophyta; class Magnoliopsida; order Fabales; family Fabaceae; genus Chamaecrista; species Chamaecrista fasciculata. The sequence continues at coordinate 68,276 of QANZ01021853.1, read as the reverse complement.
ATTCATATCATAATCTCATACACAACATCATTTCATTTTCTTACATTTACTAAAATATCTCTACTCATATACTTATAATTACCTATACTCTAATACAAATATAAAACAACAATTAGGTAAAATAGTAATTTTATATACTCTCATTTATTACACTTATAATTTTCTCTCTCTATCTATCATTTTTTATTAATTTTTATCTCTTTTACACTTACACCTCTCTCTCTCTCCTTCACACACACATCTCTATCAAATATATATATAGAAATATATTATTATTATTATATATATATATATTATATTATCTCTCTCTTATTCTCAATTCTCAAATATATATATATATAAATATTATCTATTGTATTATATATATATATTTATATTAACTTAATTAAACAAAAATTATTTTTGTTCATTTGCAATGTTGTTATTTTTTTAATCCCAATATTCTTCTATTTGTTTTGAGTAAAATATACAATTAAATCCTTAATTATTTTTTAAGGTACAATCTTCTTCTATTCTCATTACAATATTCTCTTCACTTTTATAAGTATTTTGATCGTCAAATTATGAATTCAGTTTCCTTGGCTCCTAAAACTATTTTTTATTTAGTTTCTTTTCCTCAAACTATGCAATTAGTTTCATTTTGGTCCTCAAACTATTTTTTGTTCTATATTCATGTCCAAAATCATCCAATGATTATACGTTGTGGATAATGGAGAAATAAAGATTATTTTTTTGTTGGAAAAATACACAAGTTTTCACATGTCAGTTATTTTTTTTTGTTCAAATCATGGGTAGCCAAAAAATTGCAATGTTGTTCTATTTGTTTCTGTCATAAAACTATTTATGGTTAGATTTTTTTACTCAAATTACGAGATGAGTTGCATTATGGTCAGCAAAATATTTGTTATATTTTTTAGTCCAAACTGCAACATTCCGATATGTTTTTTTACTATTACACAATTCAATTCATACTTTTTTTCAATATATTTTATGAAGTTTTGTGTAAAAATTAAAAGGAGTTAAAATAATTTTTTTTATCTTCCCATTTGTTGGCATTGTTGCTAGTCTGATCCTTAAACTATGAGATTAATTTCATTTCAGTAATAAAACTATTTTTGGTCTTATTTTGTTTATCAAACTACGAGATTAGTTATAGACAGATTCATTGGATGTTTACAATTATCTTATTTTGTTTATACAAAGTTGTGGACCAAATTGTATGTTTACAATAATTTTCATGTTATTTGCATTCTAGTCCCCAAACTATTGTTTATTATTTTTTGGTCGTTGAATTTCATAAATAGACTCGATTATTGATGGCTGGGATTTTCTATAGTCCCCGAGTTATCATTTACACATGTTAGGGATCGATTAATTGGACCGATTCAAATTTATGGACCAAATTGTAATCTTAAAATAATTTTAATTTTATTTTCATTTTGGTCCATCGTCTCATCCAATGAGATGGACCTTAAACCTTCATCCAAAAATATCTCATCCTCACACTTTCGAAAAACATCTAATCTCAAGATCATCTCATCCAATCCACCACCAAACATCTATCATCTCATCTCATCTCATCTCAATATCTCAATCTCATTTCATTATTTCTTACCATTTATACCCCCTATACAAAATAAATAAATCCAATAACCTATTTCACCTAACCATAATCATTACATACTTTTATATAATTTCACACCCTATTTACACTACAACAAAGTGAACTTCTTGTGGCGACTCTTTAGTGGCAACATAAAATTTTGTCACCGAAAGTCCTCTTTTAGTGGCGACTTTTATTGATTGCCACCGAAGGTATTTATAAGATGATTTTTTCATATTTTTCGTGACAATATCTTATACGTTGCCACTAAAAGACCATTAGTGACGACATTTACTTTGTCACTAAAACATTTTTGGTGGCGACATCTATTAAGTTGACACTGAAAGTTCAATGGTGGCCACATAATTCTTGCCACTAAAACCATTTTTGTGACAATTTTTCTCTATCGCCACTAGAAACTTATCCGTGGCAACTTGTACATTGCCACTACAACTTTTTTTGTGGCGACATTAATTATGTTGCCACTGAAAGGTCAATAGTTGCAACATAATTCTTGCCACTAAACTCGTTTTTGTGACAATTTTTCTTTGTCGCCACTAGGAACTTATCAGTGGCAACTTTTAGATTGCCACTAAAACATGTTTTGTGGCGACATTAATTATTTTGCCGCTGGAAGGTCAAAAGTGTCGACATAGTTCTTGCCACTAAAAGTTTTTTGTGACATTTTTTGAATGTCACCACTATAAACTTATCAGTGGCAACTTTTAGTTTGCCACTAAAACATTTGTTTGTGGCGAAATTAATTATTTTGCCACTGAAAGGTCAATAGTGGCGACATAGTTCTTGCCACGAAAAGGTTTTTGTGACAATTTTCCAATCCACTATAAATTTATCGGTGGCAATTTAGGTTGCCACTAAAATAGTTTTATTAGCAACTTAAGATTTTGTAAATATATTTTCAAAAAAATTTTTATAATAGTTGTCTTTTCTATTTTTAATCTTTATAAAACTTAACAAAATACATCTTATAATATTTAAATAAAGGGGAAAATGCAACAACACCCCTGAAACTTTGGGTCATTTGGAAATAGATCCTTAAGTTAAATTTTGAAAATTAAATCCTTAAACTTTGAAGGTTTAGGAATTAGATCATTCTATCCATTTTTTAACTAATGGTTTTAATTATTACCATGTCATCTTCTTATGTGTCACTTTTTTTGCCATCTCATCAATCCTAATAAGATTAATAATATTTTAAAGAATAAAATTAAAAAAGATAATAAAAACACTAACACCAAACAAATTTCCAAATTGCCACAATTGAAGAAAA